>MU389339.1:545106-731328 GCA_022578775.1 Xylaria venustula | reverse complement strand
CCCGCCCACCCCCCCACACCCAGCCCCCCACCCAGCCCCCCCCCCCCCCCCCCCCCCCCCCCCCCCCCCGTGTTATTATCTAGAATTTCCAGTCCTGAATGCGTCTCCTGGTCCATTATTGATACAATAATTATCCAAGAGACGTGTTCCGAATGAATTGAGCCGCACAGAACAGTGTGACCAAAAGACGGTCCTGATATCGTGCTGCGTCCCTGGTCACACAGTCTGTGTCAAGGACGTTCCTATTTACTCAATCTTCAGACACTTTATGTGGCAAGTAAATTGTCTCCTTCCTACAGGTGAGGCTCCCGAGGAGCTTGGCTGAGGCGAGTATAGAGCTGTTTATGTTTCTCTTCGTTTATGACATGGACATATATTACCTCGAGGCCTGGCGGTTGTATTGATTTCCTGATCAAGTAGCCTCGGAAATACAGCTGTCAAACAAGTCCTCTTAAAGGCCTCTATCCGTCTCTACTTCTTTCTTCGTTTCGTTTCCCGTCGTCCCAAATTCTGATTCGCCACAAACTGGACTACTGTACACGAGGAGTATGAAAGTCTATCCAAATCTCTGTAAATTGTGAAGAAAAGGAGCTATAATCAGAACAAATAGTTAAGCCTCTCTATTCATTCCATCTACATCGACGTCCTACGTACTCGTCAGTCAACCAAGAACCACAAAGGCAAAATACTGCGAGTACTCTAGGCATGCACGAGACATTAAGTTAATATGACCGAGAAGACCCTGGTAGATGCCTTCCCTACCTAGCAAGTCGCCGGCTCGCTCCGCCAAGCAAGATGACAAGAACCTAACACAACGATGCCAGTTGTCGAATTCATAAATGTCTCGAAAAGAGTTAAAAGGGGACCACGGAGATTTCCATGTTTATATCCATTCTGTGTACACATATTCACTCCCTCTAGCTCTTATCACCTGAATACATGGAGAATGCGATAGTAACGAGGAAAGGGACACTGAGGAACTCCATATAGGCAAGAATTAACACTGGCTTCATCTCATGAGCCCGAGTCTTTGTGAATACCTGCATCACTCGATTGATTTTTGGCAAGTCAGTCAATGAACTAGCCAATTGATTGCCGATTACACACGAAAAAAAAAAAAAAAAAAAAAAAAGCTCGTCGGCAGACGACAAGTAGCTGCTACCCCCGCCAAGTCCCCAAGGAATACTGAGGAGCGTTCTCTCAAGGGGTCCTGGCCGCGTTGCCCGGATATAACTGTCCGGTGCTACACCGCCAGGCTACGTGACTGACCAATGTGGTATTCGGGTCAACTACAGCGTTAGCGGCATCGGTAGTAATAATAGTAGTACCAGTACTAGCACTAGATGCGAAGGCGATGTTTTATCTACCCGGTTCCTCCGTACAGAAATACGAGGGATATGTGTGTGGATGTGAGATCCATCGATAAGAACCATCGGTAGGGAGATATCTAAGAAAAATGGGACAAACAGACGCTAGATGTCAAGGAGCATCGGCACGATTCATTAAATCTAATGGGGGATCACAGCAGAGTGGGGAGAGGGGGGGGGGGGAGAAAACTGTCACGTAAATGTGTCTCTTTTGTGCGTACCTATATCATCAGCACAGTCAGGTGACAGCAAGGACAATAATACACGATACCTGGCCATTTATATAGGTACCTGAACCGCCTAGATATGTGGTTCACACCCAAGGGACCCGTCCCCTTAAACCTGGTCAGAGTTGTATCCGTGATCGTCCTCACTACCGCGCCAAATCGAGTCAAACCGTGGGACAGACACAGCACGTAAGCAAACCCCTGTATACGAAGATCTACATGTAGTCTGACATAAGCAGGACCACCCTCTCCAACCACACACCTTGCGGTAGTTGGGCGGGAAAAATTCTCCTTCGGGTTGAGCACAGATAGGGCAGGTTGTGATAATTTCGTTTTACGACATATAGGTGGTATCAGTCGTCAGAGGGGCTGTCCGAGCGAGAGGGTGGAGTAAACGTCTGCAAGGTTGATTAATTACAGTTCTTCTGGCAGGAGAGTTGGTAAGCAAGAGAGCTTGGCATGGAGAAGAAGATTTTACCGAGCATGAAGACTGCGTTCAGATTATCCGTTCTACCTGTACTATATGTATATGCATGCACCTTACGGAATCTACCAATAGCACCCAGCTTCCAAGACCAACCCATGTCTTAATGTATAACCCGCGGGATTCAATCCTCACAATATTGAGTTGCTTCCAAGGAATATGTAACAGCCCTTGCAGTGTCTACCTCCGATGCGGGGGGTCCGCCAGTTCAATGCATGGGGCATAGTTTAATCGCCTCCTTTTACGACCTCTCACAGTAGGTCTTTTCCTCCAAATTCGAGCGTTATCGTCGAAGGCATTCCTTAAAACTCCGCACGCAATAGTCATGACGTGTACACAATATAATAGAAACAGGAAAAGGAAAACATTTCAGAGCCCAAGAATACCAACTGTCCATATACATTCCCGAATGCCCGTCTTAGTCAAAACGCCTGTTCGCCAAATTGTCACCTGCGAGTCTGAAAATGTGTGCGTCAACTGAAAAACCAGTCTTCAGCCATCGCAGCTTGGCGTCGTTTCTGCGTGAGAGTTACTTGTGTTTTCGGGTGGTTCACGACCTCTAGAGGTGTTGGTAACCAGTCGTAGCCAGGACTAGACCACCAGTGATCCTGCCTGGAGGTGTAACTAAAGGTGTCCTCTGCGCCATGATCACACCGCTCGAGACTTAGTATGCCTCCGCGTACTGGGTCACTCGAAAGAGCTACAACCTCTTGACCGGCGCCGGTAAAAGCCGCTCCGGCAAGCTCGCCGAAGACGTCAATTGTTTGCTTAGATTCAAAGGTTTGTGCATTGATGATATTGATCACGTCGGCTTCCTCAGCCGCAAGAAGGAGGCGTTTTCCTGAGCCAAGCGGAGAGAAACGTAAGCTCCGGACACCCGCCATTTCACTTCGCATTACAGCAATGCTAATGCCTTTGCCGTTGCTATCCGTCCACTTCCGAGCATCCCAGATTCGAATGCTTTTGTCTTGATTAGCAGTAGCTACAGTCCAACCGTCTGGAGCCCAATCGCAAGCGAAGCCATAGTCTCTATGCCCATCGAGGCCCTTAAGGATCTCGCCTGTCTCAGAATCTGCAATGAGAACTTTTGTATCATCACCAACCATGACGCGAAGCCTTTTGTCCGGGCTGAGAGCTGTACAGTTGAGCGCGTGATCGTACATCTTCTCAAAGATCTTCTCGTTCCTGTTGAGATCTATTATTCGAAATCCGTAATCGTTTGAGGCAAAAGTTGCCAGTGGTGTGGATGAACGACGCGATGAATGGATTTGTACGTGGTTAGTGATACCACTGACGTAGTCGGTAAGTCTCCCATCGTAATAGCGGGATTCGTCTTCTGTCGCGATAGGACGGTAGCAATAAGTTCCGTGGAACCCACCCGTGAGTAAGATGCCCTCATCCACTGCTAGTGTTGAAACCAATGCATCTTCGCTGTTCTTGAATTTTATAGCAGTTTTGACACGGCCGGTAGTGGGGTCCAGTTGTCGGACAGTTCCGGATAGACCGGATACACCGGGATAATAGACAGCCGTCCGAGAGGCGCAACCCAAAATGTTGCGCAACTGGAAGTGCATCAAACGTACGTCAGTCCGTAAGTCCATGCTCCGAAATCGAAAGTAGTTTTCATGGCGGCTCAGTAACCTGTCAGGAATATTAGGGTTCCATCTGTCTGAATCAGGTCGATTGGTATAGTTGCGGAAAGCTCTGGCGCGGCATTTTCGCGCCAAGCTCCTGGTCACGCCTACGTCCTGCCAGTTAATACCTTGTAGATCGTATTTGTCGCCTCTCAAGTCCTTGTATGTAACTCTTGGAGATTCCACTTTCGTTATGCTGACGTAGTTTTTGGGTGCACCCTTCACATCCCTCAGCAGGTTTCGCGACTTGAGGAATGCCCAAAGTTGCAGAAAATGAAGTATATTGAGGTTTTCAGCCATTAAAATGCCAGGGCTGGGATTAGGTGATGGTAGAGGATAAGGTTCAAATCCGTCCGCGCCAAATGCGAAAGCATCGTGTTCGTTTACATCTTGCTGTGGCGCCGGCAGAGGGGGACCAACCATGAAAGGATCGACAAAAGGACCAACTGCGGCTGATGCTAATGGCTGAGGAGCCGCATTGCCTGTAGAGGCGTCGACGGTGTCAGGTGCCGAAGATGCGCTTTGTTGCGACAACCCGTATGACTGGTCGTCGATTTCTTCCATGTCGATATCATACAAAGGCGCGCCCCCTTCTTCTCCATCTACCATACCATAGTCATCATTACTTATGATATCGATAACATCGGCACCAGTCTCCTCATTAGTATAGTGGTGGTGATCATGTATAGGAGTGGGAGTTTGGGGCAAAGAAGTTGACTCGGGATTTAAGAGATTCTGGTGATTTGCAGAAGCGTTTATATGATGGGGTGAAGAATTCGTAGTCGATTCAACGGAGTGAGTCTGTGAGGAAACATCATCTTCGATGGCAGGACGATCAGGCTCGAAGGAGGAAGAGCCCGGCGGAGGGTTCTGAGGGCGCATTCTCTAATCAGCGGAACGAGCAGCGTCTATGGCGGCGGCTTATAGAGCCGTGATCTGGCGGGCGAGAGCGCGAGCCGAGTTATCGGCGTGGACCTAGACTAACTGTCTCGGGCAAGCCTCAGAGAGAGACGTGACGGCCACAACTAGCCAAGCCACCTAGCATATGTGCAAGGCGTTGCTTTTCCTAAACTATCAACAATGCGCTGCGTGTTGCGAGACACCTGAGGCAGACTTGCACGCCAGGGGGGTTCGGCCAGGCAAGCTTGGGCACTTGTCGCAGCCGCTGGGGAGGGAGCAGAGGACCAGGGGAGAAGACCTGGAGGGCAATGTCGCGTTAGAATCAAATCGTAGCAAGTCGTTGCTCTACATATATAAGCACGCTTGAGGGCATTTGGCAGGCAGAGGGACAGGGAACAGGGCTAGGCTGGTGGAGGGGAAGCTGCAGGAGCGATGACGATCCTCTGCCTGCGGCTGCTTTGGGATAAGCTAGCCGGTCCGAGGCTCTCCACGTAGACTACTGTAAGTAGTGTAGCTAGGATCTCGGGATCTGCTGAGCAGACTGCAACTGGGGCTGATAGGACCTGGGAGGACCTGGAGATGCCGGCGCAAGTGGGAGCCCAGGATCGCTCAAACAGGGCATGCATACCGGGACGAATATTGTCTCAAGACCAAGATCAAGAGCAGATGCCGTGGTAGTGCATGTGGAGGACGGTATATCGTCGACGAGTGGCCGCGCGTTGCAAATGGTTAAGAGGCAGGGTTCAAAGTCAATGACAGATTCGCGAGCCAGACCAACATGGGGTGGCTGTGGGGGGGGGGGGGATTTCTGGGGGGGGGGGCGAGCGACCAAGGAGAAGCGGAGATACGGGGAGAGATAGGTAAGAAAGGAATCTCGGGAATGTCGTTGACGGCCGTGGTGGTTGTGATGGCTGTGATGGAGGCGATGGCTTATGTCTGGACAGTCCTGTATAACCAGTACTGGTAGGAGAGGGCAGCAAAGGTCCTTTGCTTCCACGGCGCAGCTGACGAGAGATAAACGACTACCTAGGTAGTGCATGCGATGTTGATGTTACTAATAGTTATCAGCTAGGTAGATGATAAAAGACTACCCTTTTGACAACAATAAAAACGACAACGACGGTGACCACAACCACCATGTAGTGTACTGGATATCTAGTGCCATGTCTAGGTACCATGTCGGTAGGAGCGTCGAACTGATCACGGGGTGTAGTAGAGGGACACAGCTGGAATCAAAAGAGTCGCCCGGCTTACCTGGTATACACTAAGTGTGGGCAGGGGGGTGGCAGGGATGTGCGTTGTGTAGTGTACACTACTACTGTAGATGAACAGCGGGAATGCAGATGGCGCTGGAGAGGGCGGAGTGTGCATACAGTTGGTTACAGCGGTGCATGAATGTGGGTGACCAGGGCTTCACTATTGGCCGCGGTGACCTCGAGTGGGGTTGTCAAGGAGCCGTGCTGGAATCGAGGGTGAACAGGCACTGAGCTGGGCAGGTCGGCAGGGAATGACGGGGCGGAAGACAGGGGATACCAGACGCCCCGACCCGTGTCTCTGATAGGCTTATTCGTGCTTTCCGAGTACTGTCTGTACATACACTACCTACACTACCTACCCCTACATGTACGATGTAGGTACCTACCTAGGTACTTTAGTTAGGAAGAGACACTTAGCCCGCCTGACACAGGCTACACGAAATACTACCTCTCCATGTATGTACCTACCTACTTCATATTTTTATGTGCACGTAGGAAACTCTGGGGCTGAGATAATATACCTACCTACATAGGTACTTCATGCCTCCAGTACTGTAGGCAGATCTTTATCATCTCAAAGAAGAACTGAGAAGCACGCTATAGTTTTGTAGTATAGGAGGAAGACACATCTATCTGCGACCATGGCAGACTGGGCAGGAGATAGCGACGAGTAGAGAAAGACAACGACAACGGATGACGTTATCAACACATAGCGTACATGATTCAGGCGCCGAAGACTCATGACGCGACCACCAGGACTCCCTCATCATACGTCGACTTACTACTGTACCTAGGTACGTTATTCGATTCGTATTGAGCATGAGCCCGGATAAGCGCTGCTTTTCCACTGGACTCACTCGCTGGTGTTGCAAGTTGGATGTTCTGACCGTCACATATCAAAAAATATTCGACGACGTCGGATATTCTCTCACACACACACACACACAGAAATCTGTCATCTTTTTTTTATTTTTATTTTTTGTGGCCCCTCCCGGCTCCGAGCAACTTGGTCATGGTAGCCCGGACACTACCCGGAGACTCAACCTGGGCAAGTTCCAACTGGCTGGTTCAAGCTCTCCTTTCTGCCTGGCTTCAATAGAAATCCACGGCAGTGCCACGGCACAGGGATGGGATGACTTATCTATCATCTGTGCTCCCCGTTGAGTGCCCGTTGTTTCCGCGGCTGTCATTGGCAGATAAGGCGCTGCCTGTGAGAGAGTACTGTTTGTGCGTGCATCTGCTGGAGGGTGATGTATCACTTTTTTCCTCCAACGGCCGTTGCAACGGGGCACCTATCATTCCGCGCCCCGGCCAGCGACCCGACCGGCGACTCGCCCCGTGACTCGATCGATCTCTGTCGAGAGATGGGATGCCTGCTTTGTTCGGCACCGCGTCGTCGCGTGCGCGCGCGAGAGGACGTGGAAGCAAGTCCTTCCGAGGGCACTGTCCGAGACTTTATCGTCGATGATGGTGGCCGGTGTGGGCGGTTCGAGACACGCCCGCTTTGTATTGGTCACCCTGCGCCATCGGCAAGCCACTTGGCGCCGAGTACACTGGCAGACATTGGGTCGGCCCAGTGTTCTGCCAGTGCTGGCATGCCTTGCTGGCTCACTTGCAGATTGACAACCAATCTTGGCGGTTTGAAACTATCACACAGAGTACCCGGTAATGCGGTGTGTACGGTGCACTCACTGCTGGCCAACACTAGCCAACACTACTGATTATGGCTGGTTGATGGCTTCTGCGGCTCATCCCGTCCTGTTTCGGTCCCACCGGAGCGCACTGACAGACCCAGGTTCTGCCCTGGTCAGAACCTGGAGTCCGTCATCCCTCCACTCAGCGTTGGATAAGTTTGCTATCTATCTCCATTCTGTTATGCCTGCTCATCGCCTTACTAAGTACGCAAACCAACCGCAAGACACGAGTACCAGCATAAAAGTCTTCGGCATTTGCAGAATATGTATGGATTACCGGGTCTTCCACCTCTGTCCGTCGTCCTTTTGAACAGCCCAAGTCTGCTGTAGAACCGTACAATGCTAGACCTTCCAAGTCTTGCGCTCGAGAGACGCTGACGCGACTCGTCACCCACATGACATGTGCAAACAGCAATAACCACTAGCGTTCATACTCTGCGAATAGATTCTCTGTATTTTGCAATCGCAAGAAAACAGGAGAGAGAACACCCTGGTTGTCTATGGCAAATATTAAGCACGCACAAATGTGCCAACGCTGCCGCTTGTGGGTTCGGCTATATGCAAAAGGGGCCTTTGATCTTGCATCGATCCGAAGCATTGGTTACTGTCAAACAATACCGGTTGTCGGCTTTTCTTGCCAATGCCTATACCCTGCCCACTTAACTTCTTAAGGCATACATGTGCACGTCTGTGTGTGTGGGGTAGAGAGGACGGTCAGTCTCAGTCTCAGTTGACGGCTAGGTTCCTCAAGCCTCAAATTAAGAGGTACCTATATCCATCTGAGGATCTAGGTATTTACCGCGCTATTCGCGCGCCTGATGCAATATAGCTTGTGCTTTTTGCACATCGATATGTCTATAGTTAAGTCTGTCTAAGAGCTGATAGGTGGGTGATCACACAAGACACCTTGTTGGCCAAATGACAGGTCAAGTACGATGCCGGTCGCCTCACATCAGTCAATCAACTCTATCCGTCATGGACAATTGATCATCCAATCCCAATTACTGGGCCCAGCGGAGCGGTTCGTCCCCTTCGCCAGGCGACAAACAACTTAAATGGTATGATTTTGTACCCCTCGTGTGCACTGATGACTTGCTAGTGTCACCAGGCGCAATTTAAAGCAATGTCGCCGTTTGGGTAGAAGAGGAACATCCACGCCCCTTAAAGCCCATTCACGTGGCTTAGAAAGCCAAACGTCGTGTGACTCCTGGTCGGCCGTACGAGGGAGACGCCAAAAACCGCCCGCCTGGTTGGGGGAAGGAAAGCTGCAGCGTAGGGCGCCTAGGTAGCTTCTAGAATGCAGCTAGCCCGTGAGTGTCATACCTGAGTGTTATACCTACCTACCTGACCAGGCACCTCGGTATCTCTGACGAATCTCAGAAGTGAGGTTGGCAATTTCATCTCTATTTCTATTACCAGGCCATACAATAAAGACATGAGGACAGGAATTGAGAGAATTGACAAAGAAACAAAAAAAAAAACAAAAAACTGAGGAACGGGCTACAGCCCAACCTCGGGAGCTCCCCATCGCGTTTTCCTACCCTGGCAAGGGTCTTTTGTCCTTTTGTTTCGTGGGGGGTAATCCAACGTGTAACCAAGGACCTTCAAAATTCTGGCCCTATTCTGATTACTCGAGCTGATCGACACCGAGCTCTGTCTTCGGTACCCATTCCAAAATTGGTTGGGTGAAGCTGAGGTGAACAAAAAGGCCGAATCTCGGTACCAAACCAACAGCAACAAAGTACACGAGAAGAAAAAAAACTTTTTACTAAGCCAAGGTGGCTTGAGTTTGCATAGGCGTTCCCGAGTACATACTTTGTACATATACCAGAACACGTCAGGGTCTCGTGACTCAATTGAAAGGTAGGTATTGGCTTGTACTATATACCTGAATTTTCCGTCGGGATATATAGGATAAAGGCTGGCTAAGAAAATAGGCCTACATGTGGCCTAAAGCATCGTCCTATGACAATAACATGACATTATCCCCGGAATATTACTGAAACCTACGAGTTCCCCTGAGTTGTTCGGGAGATAGAATGTTCCAATAAAACTGTTGGTGGAATTAAGCTAGGTTTGGTATAAGATAGCCATGTACAGAAATAAATAAACAGGTTCCAGTGCGCCACTATGCCGCTGCATCCTATATATATATATATATAGATCTTTAAACAGCGCCGATAGCATACTGTGAGCAAAGTCGCCAAGCCCACAAACAATTATGTCACCCCCTTCCCGGCAAAACCAGCCGAGCAGTATTGCCACAAAGAAGAGACCTAGGCCCCCTCGACCCGAAATTACCCCTTCCTTCACATGTTAGGGTAGTATTGATCGTCGTATTGATGTTGAGATAGTGTATTTGGCCCTCTAGACCAATGGGCGTTACCCGCGACACTTTCCCGTGAGGCCCAGAAATTGTCCTCTTTAATGCGGCGCTCGCGCTCGAACTCGGCCCATCTCCGCATCTTAATTTTACTGCTGTCGAACTCGCCTTCGTACTCAAGCCCGGCTTTCTTGGTCTTCTCGCCTGCCGTCTTTCGCGTATCGCCCCAGGAGAAATCGTCGAATTTCCAAAAGGCATATGCAGGGAGAACGAAGTTCCAGATGGGAAGGGATAGGAGGTAGATGAACATCCACACCACATAAGTCCAGGAATGAGCAGTGACTACGATCAGAACCGCAGGAAGACCGAGAATTAGAGCCAATAGAACAAGAGGGATGACTTGTACAGTTGGTCCAACAATTGATATAATAACTACCACCATGTTAGAACATGTATGCATATTTGGAAATAGGAATATGACCTTACCAACGTAGAGGGTGAACGCAATAGCCGCCGGTAACACAAGAGTACCTATCAGATCGATGAAGACAATAAATTGCATACTGAAGCAGAAAGTACCACAGAGATCTTTGACGAGAACCAATTCCATAAGATTGTGGACAGTCGAGTTGATCCATCTTCGACGCTGTGAAAGCAGTACGCTGAATTCGTCTGGAACAGTTGTTTTGCAAACGGCCTGTGGAACGAAGACTTGTTTGCGCTTGGGGAAGGTTCGTAGCATGAGTGTAGTCAAGTATCGATCCTCGCCCAGCAGCAATAGATTCTTTTCGTGTAGAGTATCAACCACATTCTCAGAATAATGTTCGACAATATCAGGATTGGCCAAGATCGGAACCCAAAAGTTCTGAGCCTTAGGGGCCTTGATGCGGTACATGCAGAAACAACCTGGAAGGCAGGTAACACCACCGAAACAGGATTCAAATGACTTGGCCTGGTGATGAGATATGAAGTACTCAAATACCTGTATGGACGTTACCCAACTCTGCTTCTTGTTAGCGATCTTGGTTTCACCACACAGGCCCATGATATCAGGATCCTGCACCAAGGCACACAACATGTGGGTCAAGCTATCGGGGAAGATTTTGGTATCCGCGTCAACCATCAGAACTGCCTCATAGTAGTCAGGTGATATGCCTGTTACTTTCCAGAGACCATTGAACATTTCAAACTCCAATTCTGACATGCGTTCATCGAACATTACTTTCTGAAGGAACGACATGAGAATGATTTGACTGTCGCGTTTTCCTCTGTTACCGGGTTTGGCCTTCGTAGCTTCATCAGGAGTACCACATTTGACAATAAGCATCATGGGCACTCTTTGCTGTTTGTCTACAGGGATAGCAGACTTGGCACCGTAATCGTAGAAACCAGCGTAGACCTTGGCCATATTGTGTCTCTTCGAGCCACTTGCGACAGCGACGTAAGAAAACGCTTCAACTTCATCGGGGTGAACTGTATGGTCTTTCATCATCCCTAAACAGACGTCCGGAGTGGACATTGTTTCACCTTTGCCTTTGATGAGACCGTCACAGATGACAAGGATGACCTTGTGGCTGTTAGGGTAATCTGTCATGGCAATGGAGTCTAACGTAGTTCGGAGGCCGAGCTCGCCTTCAGAGTACGCCGTAACCAAGCAGATAGAGTGTATTAAGGGGAAACCGAAGGGCTGGTAGTCAGAAGGTGGCTGAGGGACGACAGCATCATGGATAAATCCCGCGGGGCCGGAACCAAACCCATCCATAGGGGTAGCAGTGCTACCATATGTGTCAGACCTGAGCATGCTCGCCCTGCTGTCGTTCCCTTGTCTGTATATTGAAGTAGGGTGTAACAAAGGCCCAGAAGATGCCTGGCTTGCCATGGTGGTAGGCTGTAACGGTCGACTACTCCGTTCACTTCCAGGTCCGTATACAGCCGAGAAACGCGAGGTGGTAGGCAAGAAAGTGCTAGTGCGCTTGCTAATTCTATCAGAACCACCATAGCTACTGGGGATGTCCCCCGGCATCCGCACTGGCGCACGGTATATGTCCTCAGTCCAGTCCTCAATTTGTCGATGTCGTTTTTTCTTGTCAGAAGATTGTGAGGTTTTTGGCGCGGCGTATTTGCGGCTGATGAACCATTGGAATAAAAGTGCCAACCCGAACCTTGCGGCGACCACGGACAAAATAAGGGCCAGAGATACGTAGAGGACTACCTTAGAAGCAATGCACCCGACAGTTTCGGTGTCGACAGTTCCGACTTTGATAATTTGCTCAAAGCACTCGGCTATTTGCTTATCCTCGGCGCTGGAAAATGTTCGAGTAATGTCGCGGCCGCGAATCGCAGCATTGGCAGCGGTACTCTTGTCTCTCAGCTCCTTGAACTTGTCGGGGATACTCACTTCGTCCTCGTTGAACCAGTTTAGCAGATCCAAATCAAGAACTTGACCTGAGTAAACAACCAGATTGCGCGTTTCGTTCTTCAGGTCTTCCCATGTGAAAAAGACGTCGCCAGTACCATCAAGTTGTAGATAGAATGCGTCTCGAGCATTCTGTGTGGTATGGCAAGCATACCCCGTGTAATACGGCCAAGTAAAGTTGGGTTGAGTTGAGCCATCTTGGGAGAATGTGGTACATGGGAAGTACCATGCCAAATCGCCATCGTTGTTCGTGGGAACGTCAGAGTTGTCGGCAGCTGTGATGAGACCCTTGCATTTGCCGTTGACATTCTGAAACAAGAAGCTTCCGTCCTGGCCGCCAAAACTCTTTCCCGGAATATCATAGAGGATGTTGGGGTATCGCCCGTCTGTTCTAAGTGGAATACCGTCTGCTGGGGGGTGGGCTGATTTCGTCAGATCATATGCAGTTCCATGGAATATCATGAAGCCATCAGAAACTTCGTTAATATGAAGCCGAACGCCAGGGCTCGAACAAACCACTTGGGTAAACCCAAAAGTCAAGAACCCAACAAAGGTCATCAGGTAGAGGATGATGCTAATCAATCCCATTTTCTCTCTCCAAGCTCTCCGCTGTGCCTTTGATCGAAAGCCACAGCAACTGAGAATGAAATCAGGGCACCAGAATGTGACTACAGCACAGTAGACATTCCACATACTTGGGGGTGAAATTGTCTCTTTAGGCTTGTTCCGTTTGGACTCTTTCGCCAGCTTCGATGTCCTGTGACCGCTGGAACGCTTCCGCCGTGAGGCATGAGATCTTACCTTGGCCTTTTCTATGTCCTCGTTCCGTTCTCGTGGCGGCGAGCTATCCGAAGTAGCGCCTATGCTTCGTTCTCCTGATAGTTTGGCGCTGCTCTCGACATCTTCATAAATCGGGTCGTTGCCGGTCGAGGAAGGAAGAGTATCCATTTGAGCGGCATGCTTTCGGTAATGGTAATTAGGATGATCCTTATCTATTCTGTTACGCTCAGGGCGTATCAGGCTTCTTTTACGCGTCGGGACCCCGTGGCCAGGGTTTTGATCATCTGTTGGTGAGAGAGGCTGCCCATCTGTAATCACTTCAGGATTTCGAATCGTCTCGGGGAACGAATTGCCCGATGCAACACGTTGATGTTGATGAGAAGGCCGACCAGCGACGGGGTAGTAACCAGTCTCAACATCATTCGGGCGGTTGCGTCGCGACGGAGACTGTCGATACGCGGTTCGCTGCTCATACGACGGACTTAGGGCGCCGGGCCGCTCAGGGAGGGACATGTTTCTGTGAATAAGGCTGAGTTAGTAGATGGAATTCCGCTTCGCTGCCGAGCAGACATGGCCTTTGACAAAGATGATTGATAAATCTGGGACACCGGATGAAAGCTGAAGGGAGCACAAACAACAAGTTTGGCCCCTGACCGGGGACCTAACGGCGACAAAGACGTAACAGTCGAGATAATTCTAAGCGTGTTATGTGAACATTACAAGAACCTGAACAAGCGACATAGATAGATAGATGGATGATACAGTCGGCAGTGGTACAACACCAAAGGACAGCACGAATAATGATAATGCGCGATGACCAATAGGGAAGAATACGGAACAATGGCAACGGTACAGTACTGACAGGTCTCGTTGTGGAGGGCAACAAACAGGGAGAGTCGTCGACCAGATCTCAGCGGGCAGAAGAGAGATCCCTGTCGCTGTCAGGCTGTGACCCAGTAAAATCCGGCTGGGAGCGAATGGTCGTACGAAAAATTGATGCGTCCTCGTTTAAACACGGGCAGCTAGTACAGTAGGTGCACTAAAGCGTACTAGTCGAGCCCCTGTAATGTTCCTGTTTTGGGTTTGCCGAGTCTACCTCGATGTGTCTCGATCTAGGTACGGGCAGTAGTACGGGGATAGTACGGGTTTCTAGTGTAGCCCAAGTCTGGTTACAGGCACTCGGTACGACTAGACCGTATTCGAAGGCTATGTATAAGCAGCTGTCGAAGCCGCTATTTAGAGTGATAGCAAAACAATGCGAAAATCAAGAAGCAGCCGAAGGTAGGTCCTTGGGATGTATACACTATGTTAGGTAGTTGCTGCACTCGCCGGTAGTGGACTGTAGGCTCGCTGAATGGAGACTGGGGCAGTGGATGGCAGAGCTAGGATGGCGACCGCGGTAGGAATACGATGCCTACCTAATGTAGTAGCTGACAGTTTATGAGCCTTCGAGGTATATGTAAATAGGTAGTAGCGCACTTAGTGCACAGCTGGGATTGTAGTATACGGTACTACCTAGTATACGATGCGGCAATTATAAGTAGGTATGCTGTACTAGCAAGGGGGACGGCGCAAGTGTTATGAAGGCGACTATGAATGAGTGGAAGTGGAGGCCAAGACAGCCGGAGATGTGGCGCATTAGAAGTTGGTCGATTACAGGAGGGCAAACGAACGGAAAAACGAACGAAAAAACGAACGGAAGTCGGAATTGCAGCTCGACATAAAAGCAGAAGCGAACGGTAATGGGCGAGCCCACGTTGGAGAGCAGGTGATGTGAAAGAGGAAGATGCCGTCGGTGGCTTGGCCCTGCCCGGAGGGTCAAAAGAGAAATGTGTGGCCACATCGAATAACTTGCTTCTGACCACAGGGCAAGACTGACTGACTGGGGCTGGGTAGGTACTACCGTACCGGTATAGTTGCTCCAGCCTTCCAGTACAAGGACTTACACAGGAAGGCATGCGGCGCGAAGCGGGCCGCATGCTCTCAAGTGGTTTGCACGATGCGCTGGGAGGGGCCGGTTTTGGTTATGCTGTAGAGACGCAGCGGTGCTAGTGCTCAGGTACTGTGCCTGATGGTAGGTATGTAAGTAAGTAAGAGGCAGGCACTCGCCAAGCTTTGGAATTGTCTTACTACATAGGTAGACTTGCCCACCTGCCTCTACTTACCTACATAGGTACGTAAGTATGTGTCTAAATTAAAAACAGAATTACAGCGCGGCCAGACCAATTGTGGAGTTAGGGTGCTGTGACCGGTGTGGCATATAGTGAGTTGGGTTCGAATCCTTTCAGCGCTATATGGTTATTCGCTTTTGGCTCATTTTGTGGGTGGGGATGGCTGCAGGAGGCAGGTGAAGTCTTCTCATTTGAGGAAACATGTTAATAAATCGCAGAGGTGGAAGTTGAAGATGACGGGAACGTCAGCCTACCTTCTCCAAGGGGAAAGGGCCCTTCTGGGTTGCCCAGCGACTAGCAGTGCTATGTATCACAAGGGACCTCTGGCGTCATCGATGGGCCTCGGTGCCTTAGGTAGGTAGGTTATGTATTTACCTACTGTACTACCTAGGTAGGTACATGCATTATAACTTAGACTTGCAGTAATGAGGTAATTCGAAGAATCTCTTGCCTACCTAGCATACCTAGCATACCTACATTACCAGGGTTAATTCTACGTTAAAGTCAACGTTAGCCTTATAGTATATAGACTCTGCATGGAGAGGTGTCAACTCGCTTTTGCCAATTTAAGTCTGTGACAACTCTATGCATGTAGGTAGGATTCTAGAGAAGCGGTACGTTCTTATTGGGGGGCTTAGCCAATCGATGCTATAATTCCGATACTTTTGCACCATATTGACAAGCAGTGCTAGCCATCTCGGGCATTAAGTAGAAATGCCGGCAGTTCTGACAAGCCCACAGCATGCCGGTATTAGCATTTAAGGATATACTACTCTGCGACAATTGGAGGAACATGGGTAGGTAAGTAAGGTAGTACCGATATTAGTATCGGATATTCAAAATGATAGCAGAGCAGGCTCTCTCTTTATATGCATTGCAGTCAGGTGAAAGGCCAATTTGGACGTTCTCCAGAGAATGCCAATGTGACAGGCGTAAGCGAGTGCTAATCTTGCTATATTAGAGCTATCCTCTCGAGGCTCTTTCTCGCATGTAGTATGTAGATATACAGGTAGGTATGTAGGTAGGTAAAGTAGTTGGGGAGGTTGAATTGCTCGGGCAGGTCATTGTCAATAAGCGAACGAGATGGAGTTCGTCTCATGATGAAAGAGCCGTTAAAAAGTCAGGCTGAGCTCTGCACAACCCTGACTTGTTGTGAGGAAATAACAAGGTCCGTTGCAGAATTTTTTTTTTGTTTTTTTAAAGAACTCTCTTGAGTTCGTCTCAACCAGAGTCTTATGGTAGCCTTGAAAGATCAGTTTAGCGACAACTGCACAGCGGGATCCATAATTAGGTAAGTACTAACTGAGGAGATCCGCCGGGGCCATTGACGTGTTTTTGAGGAATACGAGATATGCTGTCGGAGAACTAGGTCTGTCTCTCTACCTATTAGCCAGTTTACAATGTAATGAACTGTACTGGAGAATCAGTACGTGCTTCGCCCCTCCCTCACTTTCGCACTTTTGGCTAGAATCACGAATGAGATCTTACTCTATTCGAGCGGGTTTTAAATAAGCACCAGCTGAAAAAAAAAAAAAAAACCTTCTAAACAAGTCTTAGGTCACCAGAGCGCATCTTGGCTGGCTGCAGGCGGCGATGTCGTGCTGAATAGGACTGCCAGCTGAGGCTGACAAAGTGACTCGAAGAATATTAGGTAGGCGTACAAGTTATACAGCCCGGCGCACACTGTGAATCCATGAGATCGTCCAGGTGGTAGACGAGTACTACCTACTGCTACCTATGTACCACAGCATGAGGGGTTGGTTACATGTGCAGTCAGTGCAGCGACCATGCTGCAGAAAATTGACATTGCAATTCCATGCTAAAGCAAGTCAGGTTAGGTTTTGGCAGCACGTGGGCTGTTGTCACAACGCTAAAGCCCATTCACGGAGACAGTTATTCTACTATTCTAGGTATACTCCGTACCGGTAGGCATACCTGGCTCGCCTGGTATCTGGACATCTTGCGCTAAGGTAGTTTAGCTTCTGCCCATACTTAGTAGTTCAGGCAATGCCCATAGTATGATTTCTGGCTCAGGGCGGGCACCTATCATCTTTGTAGTATCAAAAATAATTCGGCAGACTACCAAACTAGTCGTATCGAGCTGGTATATGGTCTAGCCGACTACCTGGTCTAGAGAATTGGGCTGAATTCTAAGCTGTTGGCACAGGTGGTATTAACGACCTAGAAGAGAAACGTGTCTAGTGTTCTACGCAAAGCTACGGCTTGTCAAGGACAAAAATACAAACACTGTAGCATTTTCTGGGAAAAGACAACATAGTTGATGAGGTAAGCTGATGTCGTTCATCACCTGGATTCCGTTCTGCGCAGAGGGTCGTACAGAGCTGAAGGAGAAGAGGAGGCTGTATGTATACTTATGTCATTTATGAGTCCGGAAATGGAACCAGGAGATGTAGGCACGCTGAGATAGGTAGTCAGCCTACTTAAGCTGACGATAGTTCACGCAGACGCTCATAATTTGACGAGGACCTGACTGCGGCGTAACGAAGTAACAAGGGGGCTTATGACATGTTTCACGGTGATAGTAAAGAACATAGGTATTCCAGTACGTATGTAACAAGTAACGATACTCGTACAGAATCGTACTCGAGCTTTTTTGGCGGGTCAATTCGGAACTTCATACGAAGAATAAGCAAGGGCGTATATGAGAGCCTCCTGAGCCTATGTACACTAGGTACCTAAGTAAGCTACAAATACGAGCCCATACTGGGGTTCTGCTGGGGTCTTATTTTTGCGTCTGACATCAAATTGCGACTTTCTGCAGTAGTTTCTGGACGATCTACGCTACTGGCCGTTTTAGTAATAGTTAGATCCAATTTTTTCAGAGGGTCCGATTTAGGGGTTCCGAGCAAGCCCGGCTGCTCCACTAAACCTATAGAAGCAGTATTTTGCTGTCTCGTCTACTAATGTTAGGCACTTTGATAGAACAGAAGTATATCATTTGATCCTGTACAAGTGTATCTACTGTAGAACATGGCAGCCCTTATAAGTAAGCGACTCTAAAGAAAAGAGAGTTTGTATCTTAATCAGTGCCAGAGCTGAGAATTTCAATGTTAGTTAAACTGCTACCCAGGTAACCACATACATTGCCTGATGTAGCTGTAGTTTATCTTGCTAAGTAAAGCAAGGTTGAATGGAGGTACCTCAGATAGGTATGTACTGGGACGCTGGGTACAGAACCTGGAAAGACCCCGAGAGCTGAGATGTTAGTGGTATAATTACCTGTATCTAGGGTCTTCATTTCCAAGTGTACTTACCTAGGCTGGGTACTTAAGGTACCTACTGAAAGGGCAGACATGGCGATGCCTGCAGGCAGGAAGACCCTACGGCCCTAGCGTATGTCCCTGGATGCACTACACTAAAGACACCTACAGAGGCAGCACGCCTTTCTGCATCGAACAAGTAAGGCGACAGCCCTGCCCCTTGCACCACACCTATCAACACCACCACCTACCTAGGTATCTACACCACCAGCAGTACAGCCGACCACATCTGCTGCTGCTGCTGCTGCTGCTGCTGCTGTTTCTGTCGTTGCGTTGCATAGCCGCTTGAATTATAGACGTTGCTGTCGTGCTCCCGTTGCCTGATCACGCTTTGGACCTCAGTCGTCAGTCCAAGTCGCTCTCGATCATAGCCACCACCTTCGTTTCGCCTAGCACGATACCTTTTCAGCGCAGCGTTGTCAGCTATATCTTGTTGTTGCCTGTCGTTTCTCCCGACGCAGTTTCTTTGTTGTTCGCATGTATTAATTCGCATTGAGGCACCACATAGAGAGACACGTTGTCTGTACTTCGATATCCGCTGCATTCCGCCCAGCGTTGCTGCATTTCCAGTCCATCGGTTCCGTACCACGCATCGTTCCGTCTGCCGGAGCCTCGCATCGTCTGACCACCGATCGTTCCACGCAGTTCCGTCGATTCCTGTCGTACACGTGCTTCGTCACTCGCGCCAGGCCGGGCTCGTCGAGCCGTTTCGATATATCTCCGAGCCGATGTATATTGCCGCCGTCCAGCCATAATAGAGGAAGGCCGTTGTTGTTTCACGTATCACAAACCCTTGCCGGCACCGAGATCTTGACCAACTTGCATTTTGCTCTGGTGCCGTCGTCAGGGTACACCACTGTGAGACTTGCTGGCACAGCTCTTCCACAATGGCGACCGCAACTACTACGCCCCCTCCGATAGCTACGCCGTCCCCGCCGAGGTCACTGCCACGAAAGCCTCTGCCAACGGCAACCTCACCACCAGGCTCGTCTCAGTCGAGTGCACCTCGCTACCATGATATTCAAAACTCGAGGAGCGCAGAGCCTGGGTCCGGGTCACCCGTCCTGAGGAAGGTTCCTACGTCTCCAGTGATGGTCAACTTCCAGCCCGAGAACTGGGCTCAGCCAGCCGACGTCGCTATCCAAGATACTGGGTTCAAAAATATAAGGCAAACATCAAGTCACGATCGAGAGCTGCCAAAATCGCCTATTGCGCCCACACCACCGCCTCATAGTCCTATGTACATTCAGGGCCAGACGCAGTACAGAATGTCAACCCAAAAGCAAAGCTTAGACAAGCCACTCCCATCGATCCTCGACGGCGTAGATCTACGACATAGTGCACCTCAGGAAAAAGGGTTGAACTCGAGCATTGTTCATATGAGTGTTGACCAAGGATATGCTGATGCCTCCATCCCACCAGAGCAAGATGGTGAAAGTATTCATGGTATGAGTTCTGGCCAGGATGCCAATCGGCAGAGCCGTGAATCCGATACTACTGCCAGTACCCGTCAACAGACCTCCACAGAGTCATCCATCGAGACAAGTGCCAGCTCCCTATCAGGGGGGCTTAATGATATGCTGGAAAGCCAGGTTGCATCAGATAGCATGTCCATAAAAGAATCCATCATTGAGGGTACAATACCGGAAGAGCCGCCCGTCCCGCAACTGCAATATCATCATCAGCCTTTTCAGACTCGAGTCTCGAGTGTTCCCATAGAGACAAACTCTCGGAATTCATCTACGCCCGACGTCTCCGAAAGCGCCTTGGCCATCAACCGTCACCTGACACCTAATTCGTTTTATGTGAGGAGAAGTTCGCTTCCACGGCCGCAGTCATCCTATTCACTGTACTCTGATCTTGGTCAGCGGGGCCGCTCTCCTTCTCAAAATCGTAGATCGCCTGACAATAGAGCTTCATCATACGGGGAGCTTTTAAATATCCCGTACCCTCAGCCAGGTCCGGCTCCGATTACATTTGACAACTCATATCTGCGTAATAATGTGGGAAATAACGCTTCTCTGTTAAGCACGCAAAAGACGCTCGAAATGTACCGGCAGAATGTGAAGAAGACAAATGACTTTTCTATTCAATACTCCTTCGCGGTATTCCTAATATCCACAGCACAGGAGCAAGGTCTTGACTATGATGAGCCTCCAGGGAGGAAGTCTAGTCCGAAACAACAAACTACTCAGATGGGCGGAGTCGAATCATCTCCCACCGAGTTGATCCGTGAAGCAAAAAGTATTCTAACAAGATTAGCTAACGGCGGTTATCCGTTTGCTCAATACTACCTTGCAGATGGGTACGCGTCAGGGCTTTTCAACAAGGGTAAAGAGGACTACAACGCAGCGTTCCCCCTCTTCGTTCTTGCTGCGAAGCATGGGCATGCCGAATCAGCTTACCGGGCTGGATTGTGCTATGAATTCGGATGGGGCTGTAGGAAAGACCCAGCCAAAGCAGTCCAATTTTTGAGGTCAGCGGCATCAAAAAACCACCCTGGGGCAATGACAAGACTAGGAAAGGCATGCCTATCTGGGGATTTAGGCGAAAACCGATATCGAGAAGGCATTAAGTGGCTCAAACGGGCTACCGAAACCGCGGATGCTATGTATAATTCGGCCCCATATCAACTTGGCATGATGTATGAGACAGGTTATGGTGACGACATCTTTAAAGATGAGAGCTACGCGGCTGAGTTGTTCACACAAGCTGCTGAGCTTGGCCATCCGGAGGCTAGCTACCGAATGGGCGATGCCTACGAGCACGGGAAACTGAGCTGCCCTCGGGATCCAGCGCTTAGTGTTCATTTTTATACAGGTGCAGCGGAGCGTGGACATGCCGCCGCCATGATGGGTCTCTGTGCTTGGTACTTGGTAGGGGCAGATCCCATCCTCGAGAAGGACGAAGAAGAAGCTTATGAGTGGGCGCGCCGGTCTGCGGATATTGGTAAGTGTTGTCATCTATATACTGCCGAGATTTATTTGTGCTGACGAATTCATGCATAGGCTTTGTAAAGGCGCAGTACACTGTTGGGTACTTCACCGAAATGGGTATCGGTTGTCGCCGTGACATTTTGGAAGCCAATGTGTGGTATGTAAAAGCGGCAGATGCCGGTGATGAACGTGCGAAGCAAAGATTACAGGCCATTCGCCTGGCCGTAAGCGGTGGAACGCCCATGGATGTTGCCCCCGCCAAAAATGCAAAAATGAGAAAAAGCCAGGGCAAAGATGATAAAGAGTGTATCGTTATGTAGAACGGGGATCTACAGGACACGATGAAAAGAAGCATCTCTGGGGAGCCTCTTTCTTTTTCTTTTTTGAATACTACTTGAAACTGGGAGCATCATCACTTGAGTCCAACCTTCATTCATCGTGGGCTATGACAGGGAAGTTGAAGCTTGGGGTTAGATGGGACATGGATAACACCCGAAAGTGCTTTCGTACGATCTTTAGAAAGACCCGGCGCGGTTTGGTTCTCGTTTATACCAGGTCTACTCGAAAAAACTGTTGCATTTGCAATGCTGCGATACAGCGACGATACTGCGGATCAAAGAGCATGCTTGGCGTTTGTTTCCACGCAGCCTCTCATTTTACATATCTAAACCAGTAGCTGGATTGTGGATACAGAAAGCGGCCAGGGAGGTACGACAATGCCGTGGGGCGCCATGAAGACGCCGCCTAGCAAGATCACTCCTACCTTGGTCCTCTTACCTCTTTATTGTACATACCGCCGCATATTCCTCATTTTAGCTACACCTATTCATTAATACTTAAATCCGAGGCCACAGGCCGAACGGGGTGTTGTTTGGCTGAGCAGCTGCCTGATGTTTTCACCTGTCTCTTCATGGTGACATGAACTATCACATGGCGTTAACTGTTCGATAGAGATGCAGCCTGTGGTATCGACGAGTCTCGGTAAGACCATTGGCAAAAGGGGGGCAGTAAACTTTTACTAGTCAGAAGTCACATTCCGCAAATAATAGACAGACTATAGAAACAGTATGGGTATTGTATACCTAGTAGACTCGAAAGAGAAATATATATTACTCCACATACACGCTACGCCATGCTATGAAGCCCGTGAAGACTCAAACGACGCCCGCCGGAACAAAAAACGCCTGATCATCTCTCATCAATCTATAAAGATACCTACCGCTCTCTTTAAGTCTTCAGCTAGTGAGTGGTACTGAAAGCACGTGCTATCCTCTTGAACTCTGCTCAAGCGCTTGATGACGACGATCTCGACTCAATCTCCTCGCCTAGCACGCTAGAGGTTTTCGGATCGACAACAGCCGAATACCTGCAGTCGCCCCATCGAGCACCGATCGTGACCCAAACGTGCTTGCTTGGGCCGCTGCGCACTGTCTCGCGACTGCCCGTCCACATCAGGCGATGCTCGCGGTCCATCCTGCTATTGCCTAGGCCTTCGTTTGTTGTCCACTCTTTGATGATACCAACGATGAACTCAATCTTGCGGCGGAAATCGTTAGCCCCTGGTATTCCCTGGATATCGGGGTTGATTTCCGGGCGTTTTCTGGTAGGATTGCGCGTGGGTCGGATGGCTGGTTTGGTTGTGAAATTCAGCAGAGTTTGGACAGGGTAGGACAAGACAGCACGTCCGTTCAGCGCAGATTCGTCCAATTCTCCTGTTGCTGCTAGCTTCTCAGCTGATTCCTGAGGAAGATGCCAAAAATGACACCAGGTACCCGTCGCATCGAGCACAAGCTTGGTGTGATCAGGGAAGTTAAACTGTAGGTGACCATCTGCAAAGACCCAGCATCCAACGTCTCCAGTTCGTTGGTAGAAAGTGACCACGTCACCGGGGGGCATCGTTTGCTTGGACGACATCAGGTTTTCTATTTGCCCCGTAGTATCGGGGCTATCTTGGTCACGTCCGTATGCCATCATGTAATTAGCAAATTTCTTCCACAAGACGAGATGTTCTCGTTTTCTATAATCATAAATATCGTTGCCTGCTGGAATTTTGCCTGGCGTGCCATCGTCATTGGGAACAATCTTGAATTGCGAAGGGTGAACAAACACGGTAGAAAGTCCAGTTTCTCCGTTGTTCTCATAAAACTGTATTTCATTCGTCATGGGCACAATCTGCTGGCGGTCGGGGTAGCGGGGATCCTGCCGCCGTGAAAAATGTTGTTCGGCTCCTCGAACAAGAATGCACGTTGGTGGGAGCCTGACCACTTTACCTCCTCTGGCGCTACCGGGGATGCTCCTGAGAACGCAACCTACGCTTCCATCATTCAAGATGTAGCCCAGACCGAATTTATTAGAATAGTCTACCCATTTCACCACAACATGAGGAGGTGGCGGGGTGGACGCCTTTCCGAGAAGTGCCATAGATCTTGAATTTAATGCACGTTCGAGTTCTGCTTGCAGATTTCGGAGACGGTCCAATACGACATCAGGTTTCGTGTTTGGCACGGCTAGTACGCGCTCTTTGGAACCGAACAAAGAGCTCAGCTTCGTTTCGCAAGTATCTGTCTGGGGGACTGAACTCTCATTTCCCGTGCGTCGAGCTGTCGCTTTACTTGGTTCTGATGAAAGCGTGTGGGACGTAGATATAGAGGTGGATGCAGACCTGATTGCTGGATTTTCTGTAATTGGTGCGTATACTGCCTCTGCTCTTCTGGTGAGGGTGCTTTCCTTTAAACCTTGAGAAATATCGCGCCTTGCTCGCTGTCGCATCGTACTACTAGCACTGGGCGGTGCTATGTCATTCAATGTTTGAACTCGCGGTACTATAGTTGACTTCAAAGGTTTGTTCTGTGCCCTCTGCTGAGCGGCGAAGCTTTGTGGAGGGGCGCGTAGGAGCCCGGTAGGAATTGTTTGAGTTGCCGGACCATCGTCCCGTGTTCTCGCAATCGGCTGCGGCGGTGGTCGAATGGGTACCTGATTCAAGCCAAGCTCTTTGCTGACCTCTTCATAAGGCCTGTAAACAATACCCTCAGCCAGTGGAATAATTGGTGTTAAACCAGCTTGCTCTTCAAGCGCGACTTCTTTCCAGGTACTCTTGTATGCCGTATTGACCTTGTGCCCGACATCACATGCGCTCAGCAAGTCCTGCAAATTCTGCGCTATTTCTGACGACATCTTGGGAGTGACATCTGCTGCGTAGAAGCGATCATCGTCAGGAGGGAAATCTCTGAGCTTCGTGGTAATTTCTTGCGCAGTTGGAACATAACCGGAGGAAAAGAAACAGTGCTGAACGATAGTATCGGGATCTGGTCGCATCTCTGCATCCTCCAGCATTGTAGCTACAATGTCCTTCGCCTCCTCTGATATAAACTTGTTAGAACTTCCCGCTTTTGGCCATTCGTAATCCCGGTTTCTTGCCCGACGATAAATCTCGTCCGTCGTCGAAGATTGGAATGGCGGCTTTGACGTTAACATAGCGAACCTAAAGGGGGCATTAGCTTAGCGAATACAGCACTCGGGGGATTCTTACATAATGATCCCCAAACTCCAAATATCGACCATGTGGTCGTGTCCCTTCTTGCCCTTCTCGAGGATCTCAGGTGCAATGTAATTGGGCGTGCCGCACAAGGTCGTCCGACGGATGGTCTGCATGTCTTTACCAGTAACCAATAAGGCTGCCAGACCGAAGTCGCCAATCTTAGCATTCATGTTTCTGTCAAGGAAAATATTTCCCATTTTTAGGTCGCGGTGGATAATGCCTTTGGCATGCATGAATTTGATTGCGCCGGCAATCTGAATTGAGTAGAAGCGGACTTCAGGCTCGGTGAGACCTTTCCTCCGCTTAACCATGTCCATGAGAGAGCCATTCGGACACAGCTCTAACACAAGGTAGGTGCAGCCGTCGAATGAGAAGGCCCTCAGAAACTGGACAATGTTCTGGTGTCTCATTTTTGAGTGAATTTGCAGCTCGGTTTGGAACTGGTGCAGCTGTTAGTGTTGTTTGGCTAGAACCGACCGTGACGAAACCCTACCTTTTGCTCCATTTTTGATGGCATCTTGCTCCTCACAATCTTTAAAGCATACTTCTTCCTATGGCCAGGCAATTGTCCTTCGTAGCACACTGCAAAGCCCCCCTTGCCTAGCATCTTCCCAATCTGGTAGACAGCTCCATCCTTGCGATCTGTGCTTGGAGGCTCGTAGACCTGAGTTGGTGGTTGGAGCGGGGGCTCCTTTTCCTTCTGGGGGGGTTTGGAAGCCACGGCTACTCTCGGTTTCGCAGCAGCAGCGGCACGATTAGGAAGTTGGGCGTTTACGTCCCGCGGTGATAAGGCGTCAGTGTAAGGTCCCTGCTTTGCAGCGAAGAGTCGATCCGCCATCTGGGAATTTCTCGGTGCTGACCTGTCGACAGAGCAACAAGCAAAGCAAGATAATAGTGCGTATTATCAATTTTTTCAAGCTCTAGGTCACACGGAGTCAGCTGGGAGGAAGATATGAAGATACGACACTGGGGAGCTTGTTCTATATCTTTATGTGAGGTGGACTTGGGGCAGGGAGACAGGGAGACAGAAGCGCAAAGAAAAACAAACACGCCTAAAACTCACGTGTAAATCTGCAGCGGCATGGAGAATGGTGATAAGGCCGCGCTGGTCGAAGAAAACCAATTCAAAAACCTTAATTACTCTCAGCACGACTGTCGAGAGAATAATTGCCGACGGGATAATTGCAAGCTGTTCATTAAGCACGAAAAGAAGGACTACATACAGGTGGTAATACTAGGTGGTTTAGTTCGTTTACCTAGAGATGGAAGCTGGGTAGGCGTTGGGAGGGCAACCACGGCCAAGGGTGGAGTCGGCTTCCTGCTGTGACCACTCACAGCTGCTTCCCCATCGTACTGCTCTTGTACTGTAGATTCGGTCATACCAACCCATACAGGTTAGCTCAAACCTGTCTTAGCGCAGCCTATCGATAAGTTAGAGCATCACTGCGTAGGTATTGACCTCAAGCTTGCAAGGCCCGGCCCCGATCCGGACCCGAATTTGGAGCCGTTAATGGAGATTCGCATGTCACTTTTAAAACAGCCGTGATATCGCATTTCCCTAAGCCGGCTTGGGCGTTCTCAGTGTGCCCAATTATGTTGGTATCTTGTTGGATCTGACCGCCGTTCGAGTTCGAACCTCTATTTTTTCCTTCGCTCTATACATTGTCGTGTTTCCAAGGAGGACGATCAGCACCAGCGACCTGCCCGAGCTCAAAATGGTGGCACTGCCATTATTCAAACTCGGATCACTATTCGTCCGGCACATATCAAAATATGGCGCGGTAAGTTGCGTCGCATAGGGTACTACTTGCGCGCGTACAGTGGTTAAACTTCATTCTCAGAATCAAATCAAGAAACAGGCCCACGACCATCCGGGCTTCCGCTCGTTTGCTGCGAGGTATGGCCAAATGCTGCACCAGTTAAACATGCGTCTTTCGGTAGCCCTGTTGCGCAATACCGATGCCGAGACGAAAGCAAAGGAGAAAGCAGAGGCTCCGACCGTCAAAACCAAGGAGGAAGCAGAAAAGGAGGATGAAATTCGCGCCAAGTACGGTACCACCAACCGCGAGATCCGGGCGAAAAGGTCATTTCCCATAACAACCATATGGAGAAGGAAGTTTCGGCCTCTACCAGAGGCCAAGGCAGTAGATCTGTTTGCGGAAGTTATAGGCGATGCATTCATTCTCTTTGTGGCGACAGCTCTAATTCTCTTCGAATACCAGCGGTCTGCACAGAAGCCCGATGCCAATCTGGAAAGGATTACTAAGCTCACAGAACGCTTCGAGGAGCTCGAGAGGAGAGAAAAGCAGCTTGAGGAGGCGGAGAGAGAGCACCGAGATAGGACCGCAATGGTAGAGGACGTCCTGAGGCAGCTAAACGATCCCAAAACTAAAAGGCCACTCCTGCCGCCTGCGGCCACGCCATCACCACCTATATCACCTATATCACCTATATCATCCCCCATACAGGCGTGATATACGGCTTCTTCGATCTATACGGATGTGTCGGCTGTGTCCACTGATGGAACATAACAATGGAGTCGCAAAGATAACATTGGCGGTCTCTGCTTTGGAGCGTGTATGCCGTGAATGAAGCCTTACTAACACGGCCGTAAGGCGAGCCGCATTCCTCAAAGACCACGCCGTTCCGATACAGCTATTTAAAACACTCCCTTTACACTACATTTTTATGTATAATACTTTGTATATAGATCTAGTGATGTCGTAGGCGGCTCTACCTTAGAAACGCATAGTACTTGGCACTTGGCCCGACGTAGATTGAATACGTGTTATATACTGTTGCATTGGTTGTTTCGGTACAGGTGGATGGCAGAGAACACGACCTAGCTGTGACAAACAACACCGGCTCACAATCGATATACGGGTCGTAGTATCCCACTATCTCGCAACTAGGTACCCTGTCTCTACTAGAAAGCCACCCGTAGGTAGTACTTGCCTATATTTGAAGCTACCGAGTTAGGCGGCTACCAATACCGAAGACGTAGGCATCCTCCTACGTACTTCCCTCCTAAGTAGCCTAATATGCGGATTACCTTAGACCCAGCCTCGAGGTCGATTTGCATCATTACCCAAGTACCTATCAGACTTCACACGATAGCAAGTAACACAGGAAGATCAGGGTAGCGTTGGGAAGTCCGCTTTAGAGCCAGAAATGACCTTGGAGGCCCTTGCCTGGGAACAAACCGGTGCTGCTAGCTCTGAGCCACGTTCAAGCACGGATAATGATGGAGCGACCGCTGATTTGCGCGTCCCTTCGTAAGCGCCTCGATTGGGCCAGTCTTCCGGCCGCGCTCCTTCAGAGTCATAGTCTGTGTGGCAAATGGAAAGGTCAGTCGCCACCCCCTGCGTCCATTGGACGGCCCATCCAAAGTAAACGGGCAGTGCAGTACTGAAGCTGAAGCAGAAACTCAATTGGGCACCCACGACCTTGCAATTCCTCTCACCACCACGCAACGAGTGTTCCGTGCTATCTTCCTGTCGCCCTCGGATATCGCCACAGCTAGTGATTCAAGCCGTATTGAACGACTGTACAGCCTCAATGCTGGTCAAGACTCTGGCATTCTTTTCTTGTTGAAGCACGAGAACGAGCAGAGTGCGATACATGCGTTGATGAAGCTCCAGCTACAGTGAGTATCTGGACATCTGTTGTCCACTGGCACGATACCAAAAGTACACGTCTGACCGCTCTCAGGCTTGTTGGTAAATGGGAGCTACCCATCATTCCGGTTGACTCAGTAGCCGCCGTACCAGCAACCTTGGTGACAATTCAAAGTCACCTGTCTTCACCAGTCGCCAACCGGAAGCCCCCAATTCCAGCAAGCCATCTTCTCCCATTCTGTTCGGATGATGTGCCCTTAGCAGAGCACGCAGTCAACATCCTAACCGATACGACCTCTGGGTTCAGGGATCTACTTGACAAGCTTTCATCGAGTGCCGAGTTCGAATCAGAGATTGTCCAGCTTCTAGGCAATGATGCAAATAAATTCAGGAACTTCTGGGCAAATGATTATCTAGTGGATTAACCACCATGGTTTCAAACTAACAATGATGTAGGTATCTTAAAATGAACCGGACAGCAGGTTCTCAGGGGCCCCCAACGGTGAGATGGAGGCTGTCCATGCCTTCTTCATTAGCTGACTCTTGTTGAAGCAAGAGCGTACTGTATTTGTTGAAGGATCTTTCTCAACAAAGAGAGTCGTTCCATAGCTCTTCCGAACAAGGCCAGACGCTTCAGGTTTATTCTCTACACAACGGGGCTCACCTATGACAAGGTGTGACCAGATGCAAATCTAAAGAAAATATCACGAAGGCCTCATTGGAATCACCTGCACGGCAAGCGGAAAGGATTGTGATAGAAATGCTGACGGGCATATATGCGTGGTGCGCAGAATAATCATAGAGGAAACTGAGATTCTGATACGTTGTCACATGTGAATTTGGGCGCGCAAAGATGGCTAACCCCGACATCAGCAATAATCGGTGCTTCACCCAAGCTTTTATCTATTCGCTCTTGTCGCTGAGCGACTCGAGAAGCCGAACAGGGAAGGGGTTTACCAATTGGCCAATAAGAAAAAGTCCAATAGACTAGCCGCAGCTATCCTACAGACTTGCTAACCTAGCTACCCCAATCGAAACCAATCAACGCCATCAAACAACCGCTGGCAAGGGGTTCGTTCACCACGCCTCTGTGACACCCCCACAGAGTGACATGCAGTACCTAGCACATTACTTGTACATACCGGTAGCTACGGTACTTTCTTGCATGTACCCAGAACGGCACACTTAGACTTACACCACCGCCGAGAGCACCTGATGTTAACATTTTGAAGTCCGAAAAAGCGGTACGATATTTTCGTTCAACAAAAGATTTAGCGAATCACGTGGCCGAATACGGACCCCATTCCGGTGCTAAGACTGACCGCTCTGATGTCGTGTATACCAGATATACGTGAAGAGACTTCAGTATCGTTTGCCCATCCGACTGGTCGAGCTGCGAAGCGCGTCGTCATGCCACCACTAGTAGTGTATGTAGGTGACGAGGTACCGTAGTTCCCAGAGACCGATTTCGCCAGCCTCAGCTGAAGCAATAGCCGCTGCACCAAGGGCGTCGGGGGTGGCGCAGAAGGTTTCTTGGCCTCGACAGTCTCAGGCCAGGTTGCTATAACGACGCCCAGTACTGAACGCCCATCGAGCCATTTGTGTGTGGGCGGTACGTGCCACCCAACATCAATAAATCTAGGAGGATGGCATGTAGAGCCTCAAAACCACAGCATTCGTACCGAGCTTCATACGGCTATAGAGTGAAAAGGTGACCACAAACTTGTACAATGCATCCATCGGCGAGCTTCAGGGTATATTTCGCAGCGATATAGACCGCTGATAGCCGTCGCCGAGGTTTTATTTTTCGGTATGTTTGCTCTGCCTGCCGTTATATTTTCTGATCGATCTATAGCGCTTCGACTTGCAACTGGCTTGATTCCATACTGCAATTGAATGCATATACTTAGCCATGTCGCAATGCTGATAAGGTACTCAGAACATGCTCGCTGGCATGCATCATTCTGCCTCAATGTTGGTAGCATATACTAGGTATACCAGGTAGGTAGTACGGCGTCGCACTGGACTTTGCGCTGTAGTATCTTCTACTGAAATGCTATGAAAAGCAAGCCAGCTTTTTTCTTTCTTTCTGTTTCGCTCAGCCATTGACTCTTGCGAAACAAGAGCACTACATACAGTAAACAACTGAGCCAAGCATCGGGTAATGCGGCCTAAACCCTCTTCACCCCTGTCCGGCTTATGGCGTGGCTTGTTCTATCACCGCCAACTGCGAAACCTATTAATGTTTGAGACTTTGCTTGGATACCCAGGCAAAACGGACTTGAAGCAGAGCCCGTGAAGTGAGATAGTTGATGTCATCGTATTCACTGCAATTCTTGGAATTAAATATCAATTGGAATGACAGGAACAGTAGCAATCCCAGGTATTTGTGATCAAGGCGTTACCCAATCCCATAGGTATCTACCAGCCACTCGTATATACCTGAGGTACTAATATCTGTACTCCGTACTACCTACATGTTATGTATGTCAGGTACCGGTATGGATGTACTTAAGTAGGTAGGTACCTCAACCCCTGCTGCGACATACTGTACACTAGAGGCCAAAAGCCCCTGTTTCTAGCTCGCCCCTCGAGGTGGAGAAGTCCCTTGATTGGCTACGGGAACGTCTCTAACCGCCCACCCTCAAGCCCCGGGCCCCCAGTCACCTTGACAATGTTGCTATCTTCAACAACTCTGAAAGCCCACAGCCATGTGAACATCCAATGCCCGTCGTTCAAACCTGCTGCGCTACCGCCGCCCATCGACTACAGTAAGCGAGGGTCAAACATGAGCGACCTGCCCACTTACTGCTTGCCATCTTCTACTTATGGACCCTATCACGCCAATAGCCAGATTAGACTTGGCTGCCCGTCCCGTCCTGCACATCATGGGGACTGAACCGCTTTGATTACCCCGGCTACCCTGTCCGGCATCCTGGACATTTCGTCCTCGTGGGCTCGAGACAGTCCATACATACATACATACTCACTCAGTACTAAGTACTAAATAATAGTAATGGCGAATGGCTAAAGGCGGTCTCGGCCGTGGCTGTTGATACTCTCCACGTTTCTCGTTTCTCGTTTCCCCTGCCAGCCCGGCTTCTTAAAGCTTTTGCATGCCGCCCCATCTTTCAGCATCTCCTCTTTCGTACATGGAGAACCACCCTTCGTCTCATATCCGCACCTCCTGGAAGTCTCATCGTGTCTGATCTTCCACCCTCATTGCCTTGAAAACAACTAGCAACTTCAACAATCGGTTACCCTTGCGACCCATCAACACCTGTTCAATACGAGAGCTGAGCCGTGAGTGCGTCAAAGGGCTCCGTCTCGTCTCAGACTCGTATTCTGTATTCCCGTTCTGAATCTGGGTGTCTGAGGCTTGGATCAGTTGGCGGCTTGGTGTCCGCTTCCCCAGCATCGACTGTCGACACCATCTCATTTCCCGGATGAGTCCAATGCCGAGCGGATGCCAGCTGTCATAATAGATCGGATATCAAGAACCTGGATCTCAGACTAAGAAATCTCACTGTTGGCAATCCCCTAGTATCAGATCCTCTACCCCGGCAGACACCTGTCGGACCTGTTACAAGCTCCCTGAACGGGAGCCCTGCTCCCTCTTACAATTCGGTGACAAGCTGAGGGGCTCTCTAATATAGCCTCATAAGGCCCCGGCCGCCGTCTCGTCTTTGCTGGCTCTCTCCTCTTCCCTCTTGGTTGCCAGCGCTGTGCACTCGCCTTTGTTCACTTCAACAGTTTCATTCTCTTATTTTCGTTTCGATACTCCGCAGGTCCGGCTGCCTCGCATTCGCCAATTTTTGCTTCTTCTTTAACCCGATATATAATTGCCTGAACGCCTAATATTCAATCGCTTCGGCCTGTTACATCATTTCTATCTGAGAAGAGTGTCGAGCTACGTAAGCGACGATACAGCCGGGGATACTGAGAGAAAAGAAGTAAAAAGGAAGAAAAAGAACTAGACAGAGACGTGGAACCTTCAGAGGTCAGAATCTCGTGGGAGCATCTTATTATTCGTGTCAAAAGAACCTCGACCGATTTTTACGAACGACCAACAAAATGGGCAAACTTATCAAGAACCACTGGGCAAGGCTTATTGTCCTGACTGCAGCAGTCTGTACGTGATACTAATCCCCTTTTCTAATTATCATATTCGAGATGGATCCTAGAGACAAGAAGAAAGAAAAGGACAAACCGTATCATTAGGCTAACTTTCAATCTAGACCAAGTCGCTGCTGCTCTAGAGGCCTTTTTCTGGCCCAAGATATTTTGGGATTTTTTGACCAAGACATTGGACCCGGCAGTCAAACCGGTACCGATCCTTCAGATCATCAATCTCCTCTTCGGACTCGGTATGTTTGCTCTGGAGTGGCCGCTGAGCATTCTTGCTGGATCGACATTCCACCGCAGCTTAGAGGCTCGCCTAGCGCTTCTTCCCCTGGCTGCTCTTGCTGCCGTGCTCATCTATCAGGGCACGAATCCGGCTCTCTATTACCTTACGGGAAGCGCCGTATACTTCTGGGCATACAGTGAAGGCGAGGTATGTATACCGTGAAGATGAGCCAATTTAGGTCCAGAATAAAGCTGACGATATAATTAGATGGTCTGCGCCAAACCGTGGACACTACCCAAGAGAGGCCGAACCGGTGCATAAATGTGCGGATGGAAAAATAGAGAAACTACAAGTATCAGAACATGTCGAGCCGATTTGCGATCACACATTTACCGTCACCGCCTTGACCCCGAGTATAACCGTCGTATATACGAAACCACACGTTCACGCATCACATCCTACACAACGTGTTATCAATCCTGGCCATATTTGCACCCGAGGATATGTTCCCCAGTGCAGCCAAACGAGCATAATCTCATCATTTTATCATGGTCTTGCCTATCTAAGCTTATATATATCTATGTATTCTCGCATCTACTACATATATCTCTCACCCACTTGTATCTCTCTACGCTCCGCGGTCTGCTCCTTGTTTCTACAATAGATGAGGAAATAGAGTCGAACGAGAGGGTATGTTTCGAGAGCGTTACCAAGCATGTTCAGAAAGTGCTTCCTTTCATGTGAAGGGACGAAAGTGGGCAGGTGTTGTCTGAACACTATGGCGCTGTATCAAGCATTTATGACTGTAAATGAATACAAGACTCGAAATATACAGTTTCCGTTGTTACGCGTAATCCAGTTAGAAGATCCTGATCAGAGCTTACCATTTCGCCGTGAACTTGTAGTCAAAATTTCGAAGAGCGACATGTGTATATAGTTTAGTCATAGGATTACCATGGTTGGTTTCAGGCCTCCAATGCTGAGCAGGAATTGAGGTAGCAAGGTAGTAGCGTAGCAACACATCTTTTCGGAATCCCATTTCGCGATCGTCGATTTGCATGAATTGCAAGTACCATCTCACAAGCAGAGAAATGCACATTGGTCTGCCACTTGGTTTTATTTCAAATTGTTACAGATTCTAAGAGACTTCACGCGGATTCTCTTGATAAATGTGCGAAGCACATTGCATACCTAAGCTTATAGTCATCCCTTACTCTCATAAAGAATCATAGCCCTAAATTGCACAATCATAGTGCTTTCCCAAGCGCCAAATTCCTCCGCAAGGGTCCATGAAACTGGTAGGCTGGTATGCGAAGGGAGAAGGTAGCGTCAGGTAGTCGACTGGCGAGCCCCATCCCCCAGCTGCAGATTGAGCCACACGTCTCTCTTTATCTCGTACCCGGCTGGCCGGTCACAATGTTGGTTGTCTGAGCATCGTTCTTGTGTCCACTTCGTCCAGGAAACTGGGTGGTTGTGTTAGCACTAGCACATGTAGATGTCACAAAGAAGAAAAAATCCATCAAAATGAACGTACCTGTGTCTCTTGAACATTGCCCTTCTGAAGAATCACCTTGATGACTTCGTCCTCATCCTCAGTGTCGAACTCATTTGCTAGCGTTAACTTTGCAGCGTCGGACAGCTGGCCTTGAGTTCCCTGTCTATCGCGACGTGTCAGTTAGCAATTGCGTGTACATTGAAGCTGGCCCCGATGATGTAGTAAAGATAGCACACGTCGAAAGACGGTCTCATTGAAGACCGGGATGAGTGACGTCACTAGCGACAATTGATTGTACGCAGTATACATCGGGATTTGCAGAATGGCACTGACGAGAGAGGGGCCAATAGAGATGTCCACTTACTTGCCCGTGACAAAGACCTTAAAGGTCGATACGAAGTGAGCCAGAGGGATAGACTTGTCCTCCAGCCACTTCTTGTATGTAGCGTTGTCGTCTACGAAGACGATGAAGTCCTCATCCTTGCCTTTGTAGTGGACCTTGATCTGGGTGGCCTCGCCTTTAGTCATGGTGTCGGTGACGTGAGAGTAAGCGACGAAGATCTTAGTTTTGCGTTGGAGCCAAAGTCAACCGGATCACGCGATTGAGGTGTTCGTTAACTGATGTATGGAGAGGCGCGAATGTGATGAGGAGGCTTGGTCAGCTGGAATTAGATTGTGGGACGGTGTGTTGACGGTGATGGAATAAATCGTAGTGTAAGATAAAGCTTATTAGGTTCCGATGGATTTGATGGTATGGATGGGAGGAAGGAAGATTGGTCAAGGGCAGGAGAGGGGAGCTTCAAATAGAAGAACTCTAACAGCTGCTGTTTCCTGCTCTGTCTATTTGCTACGTCATCGTAGCTCTTGCTACCTACCTGCAGACAAACAAAGCATTGCCCCACCGGGCAGGTACCTTATACGTAGGCCCCAGCTCAACTGCTGCCCCGCACCTAGACAAGTGCCCCGGACATGCACTACAGCTACTGAGCACACCAAGTAATCATGATTGTTCAATGGAATGTTCCTGCATCTCGTGCTCAGTTCCCCGCTAGCGAGATAGGTACCTAGCCTCGCTAACTTACCTTTCGTATGTATTTCTGGCTGAACCCTGCTAAGTTTATAGCAGCTGAGATCTACACTCAAGGTCTTATTAGGTAATATTTCTTTCGTCTTCTCCCCCGACACCATATACGTCACCAAGAGATGCTGTCAAATTAAAGACCAACATCCGTGTCAACAAACGCTATCTAGACGAGAATGTTCGAAAGCGGCTCGGAAGCACGTGCAGTGACGGCAGTACAGCTCCTCTCAACTGCGGGAGCTTCCGAGCTTGCTACCTGTAGCCTGCCGGTAGCAGCCCACCTTTTCGAAGGCCGATACAGAATGGTATGGTACGGTAGTCTGCCCATAAGCCATGTTTGTTGCTTTGACTCATGGTTACAGGCAGCCATGCCAACCAAGTCAATTGGACCATTGCATTCTACTGGAGTTGTATTCTCCTGCGAAACCAAACAGTGGGAATTCCACCAATTCCACATAGGCTTGGATTAAGGCTTTATTTTCATCAAGTACACCGTGATGTTTCTCCTTCACCACTCGAGAGCAAACTAAGTGCTATTCCCCTTTCAATGGTCCATATAACCTCAAACTCCTCCTTTGCCGACGGCCGTAACCAATGCAAAATGCAGCCCCAGTTATGATATCGTTAGGCTAAATACTAAAAGAACTAGTGAAGGAGCGGGTGGTATCATTCCGTAGCCAAGCCAGCCAACAAAACCTCCTACATCTGCACCCATTCAATAAGCCATGTTCCCCCATGGCAACCGTTCACGGCGTATACAAATCATCTTTACCCCTAATGGAAGAAACTACGGCTTCCTAAGGCTTGGAGGCCCCGGTTGATGGCGCCGACGCGGGCCCATCTACTGCTAGATCTCGGCGTGCTCATGTAATCTGTTGCTGGGCCGACTATCTGTGATCCATGGTACGACTTGCCTGCTTCTACCGAACAGGAGCATATAGAAGATCTAGTCGAAGATGACGTTGTTTCTGGACGATTACCACACATGGACGGCGTTCGAAGAGATGGCGTACTCAATCGATTAGCATTGTGCCAAAGTGCCTCGGTTTCCACCACATCTACTCGTCGCACAGTACCTTCTGATGTAGTATCATCAGCCACCTGAGAACTATTACTGCCGCTGCTTGATCGCTCTATCTCATCACGAATGATTGGTAACCGTTGTAACCCGCTACCTTCTAATACTTCGGTTCTCGGAGTCGTCAGAGCATCGCAATTCACACTGACAAGCGAATCAAGAAATCTGTTCATATGAGGCATCTGCTCGCTGTCTTCTGTGTGTAGTAAATTAACAGTACTAGCAGAGCGCCTGGCGAACGGGTTGGTGAGGCTGGCAGCACTGAGCTTCCGCATCATGGTTGATGCCGAGCTACGCACACGATGCTCATTTTTCGATCGTGACGTTATACCCGGATATGGTAAGATGTTGCGGCTCCAGACATCTGCTAATAATGCCTCAAGTCGGGCTCGTTCGGCTCGAGACGGCGCAAGAACCGGTATTCGAGAATTCGTGGTTAAGAGGGATTGTGAGCGGTTGATTGCTGATGGCAGATTTGTGGGTGTGGTATCTTTGACGGTACTTGTATTCTTGAGTATGACTTGACATAGAGGAGACTTGGGTCCGATGGTTGTGGCCCGGTGGATAGAAAGGCGACGAGCAACCGATCCTAGTAGACGTAAGTTGATATCCATTACTTGGCCTTTCAACACTGACCCGGTTTTCTAAACACTGTCCCAAGGCTTTTGATGTGAAGAGAGTTCGAGCTATGAAATGCTGGACATGGCTGTTCATGGAGCCCAGGCTGTGTTGTATTGGAGAGGCGGATACGCCATTCCATTTCCTCCTTTGGGGAACAGGCTGTCATGATCATCTCGTATAGCTGATGATCGCACTCGAATACAAGTTTCCAGGAGAAGGGTGCCGTATGACATTGCAAGCCTAGCGTGATTAGTACATATCTTGATTAAAGGATACATATCTGAGATACTCACCTCGGCCATTGTCAGCTTCTTCAATTTTGATGCTATCCAAGCTGATAGAAGCCTGGATGGTGTACACCTGATCCGTTTTGCTGACGGTGGCAAGACATAGATAATCCCTGTATAGAAGTGAAACCATATACTGACCTGTAACGCCCTCTCTCGTTTGCCAGCAGACGTGTAAAGCGCCACATAAGCGTATCTGCCCAAGCGAACGGATCTTACTTTTGGAAGCTGCAGACATTCTCTGTTTAAATTAGCGCCTGCGAAGATGGTCAGAACCTAGTAATATCTTACTTGGTTGGGAAACACGAGACGGTCTTGGAGCAACCAGGTTTGTTCTAGCGAGGCTTTGACTCCTGGGTCATCCGTGGCCCGGTTAATCTCAGCTGTAGTTTCACGAAGTCTTATGAGCACACTCTCAATCTCCATATGAGAACTAGGGCAGTCGCAGACTGGTGTATATTTCAGGAGCTCGGAAAAGAGAAGAGGATATCTGCAGACTCGTTGTATAGGCTTGCAAAATGTCAGCAAATCAGCTCATTTGAAGGCATCAAATGATTTTTACTTTGACAAGGAGGTCACCGATAGTCAGCGACTTCTTGGAATAACCTAAATGATGGTTTGACGCATTGAGCGATGCGGCCAATGCCTCGATGCCTTTCTGATAATTTTCCCATTGTGGAAGCATGCGATGGGTAGACGCAACATCTTTGATCATAATCTCATATCTCGCGCCATATTCTTCGTAAACAAGAAAGCGATTCATCTAGGATTCGTCAGCATGTCCGGTCGGTTACACAACTGCTCTTCAAGGTTCTCGGATGTTACCTGCTTCCCAAAGATTTGGGCAACCTCAGCTGCAATATTCGGCTCAGCGATCACGCTAGGGACGCTATGTAACCATGACCGCCCTCCTCTGTCCTCTGGGACAGAGTCCAGGCTATGCCAACGGTGGTGTTCTTGGCTGGGCTTTGGGCTTGGTTCTACCGAAATACAGTCAGGCTGCGTGTACTCGGAATCAGGAACAATACGATGGAGCTCGCCGAGTATTTCCTCGTGGAGCTCAATGATGTCTGTTAGATTCCGATTAATCGAAGATCGAAGGCCGTGTTGAAGTGTCGGTAAAGAAGCCAAGATTGTGACATAGACCTTGGTCACGTCAGCAACTATGATGATGGAGCAGTAGATTGCACGTACATTCATGAGAAATCTTATGTCGCCAATGTAACTTTCTTCAGTAGTAATGAGCTCCTCGAGTATCCGTCGCCTCTGTAGTAGACGTTCCGTCACAGCTGGGTCCATGTATGAACTCCTCTCAACGTATGTGCTGTCTTCAGACATTCTCTGGGCTGAAATGGAGCCCCTGCTGCTGTGATCTGTCCTCGTATGGATAGAAGATCGAGCAGTATGTCTCCGCTGACGAGTTCTCACGCTCGCACTAGCAAGACTTACGGTGGCGCTCTTTACGGCAGCCACAAAACCAAATGAAGAGGAGCCTGAAGAAGATTTTCTGTGGCCATTTATTCGCGTCGCATCTTCAGGGAACGCGTTCTCAGGAAATAAATCCGTGGCGTTACTCTCGACGCTGGGACGATGTGCTCGCCTGTGTAGATTTTTCATCCACTTATGAAATGGCCGGGGTGTTGACGCCAGACGTTCTTCTGGTTCTTCCTCAATGCCAATGTTGTCATAACATATCGAGAACCTCGGCAGATCTAGCGAGTGCCTTGATGTATCGTCGTCATTCCCCAAGCTGAGGCGGAAAGCAGCTATGTCATCCAATGCCTTCCAAACGTCCTCACCATCGCCCCCCTGCTCTGCTTGAAGGTCAAAGCAATCGAATCCGAGGTCGGGATCCGTCCTGTTCAGCTTAACAGTTGCCGATGTCGCTAGGGATTTCACCCAGCTCTTGCCTCTCGCGACACGCAATGAGTGACTTCGCGAGTACGGGCTAGACGAATCGGTCGCCAAGATTCCGAGAGGCATAGTCCAAGAGAGGAAAATGGGGCCTGCTAAAATGAGGACCAAGAAAAATGACAATGCAGGCTTGCGTTCCAAAACTCCCAAGAAGTTGATAGAACAACAAAAAACAAAACAAAAACAAAAAAAGAGCTCCGGGTTTGATCGGATTCAAAACATAATTATCGACACGAAGATGGTGGTGAGGTCGAAGGCGAACCGGACGATACAAGGCCGCCTTCTGCCAGGTGCGTCATCGGCAGGGTACTTGCCTATAGGTGTATATGCCTTTGATACGTGGAAAGAAAGAATGAATGCACTCATTGGACAGAGATTGGCACCTGAAGATAATGGGAGCGAAGGCAGGAGGCAAAGACAGGAAGCGAGCAACACTCGCAACACTCGCAACAGGTGCACTTGCCGACGACACCTACAGCCCGAAGGTAAACAAACAACGACTACCCAAGCAGGTGGTGAGGGAAAACGGAGTGAAGGAAGGATGCTGTGATGATGGCACCAAGGTATCGCCTCCTCCGGTTCGGAGATTTCATTCTCAGAAGCACGTCTGCTCTCGCTTGAAGGACCTACCTACCTGTCCCAGTCCCAGTCGCAGGTGCTGGCTGTTATGAGGATGTGACACAAGTCATGGAGGCCGCGCAGCACCTGCGATGACGAGCTCGTCATGGCTGCAGAGATAAAGCACGATAACTAGGGGCATTCCGATATGGCCAAATGGCGATCCGCATTTGCATTTCGATCGACTAGGTACCTAATCTAGGTAGTTGTAGGTACGTAGACAGAAAACAAGAACCATACTAATACCTAAGCTACTAGACAGTAAGACATGGCGGCCGCGGCACTGTCGCTATGTGGCGTGAACGCGAACGCGAACGCAGCACAGCTCAGAGCTGCATTCGGAGCCGAATGCACAAGCACAGTTCGCTCCCTCCGCCGTGGAACGTTCAATGTGATGGAGGAGACACTAGAAAGTGGTTGTGTTGCACCGGTTTTGATGTCCGTGATATTGGCTCAAGAAGCAACAATAACAAAGACCCGGATTGGAGAGGTCGGCCAGAGCTGATCGTCGACGGACCCACACTAAGAGAAGAGAGCAGGGGATGGCCAGCTCTCATGTTCTGCCCACACTGTCGAATAAGAACGAGCGAACCACCCGAGCCGCATCAAGTTAGATAAGATAAGAAAGAGCCTTATCGGATCACCACACTATCGGACGGCGTTATCGGTGGGGCACCCACAACAGCCCGCCAGCCAGAAACAATATAGTCAATTAGCCGACAAATTCTCAACTTCTACCACACAACCAACAACCGTCGCTACTAACCACCACAGCAACATCCACAACATCGACAAGATGGCGATCGCACGTGGTCTCGACGTGAGTAGTTACCCCCTCAACATCGAGCGAGAGTATATGCTTAACAGGAACTGACCGATTATGTGACACAGAAAGGACATGTAAGGCTTTGAAATACAACCTCTCTCTCCCTCCCCGAACAAAACCCACACCGAAACCCTCCGTCACCAATGCCAATCGATCCCCTCGAGGACGGCAGCACTCCATATTCCACAATGCCTGGGCGCTCAGTTCTACACGTCTCACCTCGTGGAGGATCCTGCTGTCTTTGCTTCTACTCTCTTTCGCAAAGTCTTGGCAGAGATGGACACTTTTAGACTGACGCTTGAATTTGTTGGAACTAGAAAACGACGGCTCGCGTCAACAAGAAGCGAGTGTCCCGCACCAAGGGTCACCTCAGCCGCCGCACCGCCCACGTTCGTGATGTGTACGTTCTCCAGCTCCTCCCTCTCCTTTTTCCCATTTGGATTGCACGTGGCTATGAAAGATGGGGTGCTGACTAGGCTGCCGCAGAGTCCGCGAGGTTATGGGTCTTGCTCCCTACGAGAAGCGTGTTATTGAACTCCTCCGCAACTCAAAAGACAAGGTGAGACATGATAGCTGAGCTGGTTCAACGACTCTTAGCTGACGTGAGATTACAGCGTGCCCGCAAGCTGGCCAAGAAGAGGCTCGGTTCTTTCCAGCGTGGCAAGAAAAAGGTTAGTCTAGATGCTTGATAGGAATCACTGGTTGCGCGAATACCGGCTAATGACCAATACAGGTTGATGAGCTCCAGCGTGTCATCGCTGAGAGCCGTCGTGCCGGCCACTAAATCATCATATCGACAATTTGAAGTCTCCTCGGACATGGGATGGAGTAAATTAGGGAATAAAAAACTGGCTTGGACTGGCGTCGTCAACTTTTCGGGGTATATTCCCACGTATCCCCTATAGCATGCATGGGATTGTATGAGGTGGGCAGAGAAGTCTAGCTTCTGCCACACAGGACATGAACGCGGAATACCAAATTTCTCATGACAAAGCAAGCCGTTATTCATTCCACGTCTAATCTGAAAGAGACACGATGATGCCAAAGTAATCACTACACGGGCTGTATACAGTAGTGGCATGATGCCTTCAAACAAACAAAATGCTACCCACAAACTCCGATTCTATGCTGACAAAGTCTGTTCGCCTCCTAATTTGAATATGAGCATTGTTTCGTGCTTATGTCTCACCATTACCCAGTACCGTCCTGGGTAGATATTCTTCCCTGAGTTTCATTGCTTTACTTCTTGCCAAAGCCCTTAAGCCACTTGGGTTTCTTAATGCCTGAGCTCTCACCGTTGTTCTTCGGCTTAGACGTTTGTGCCGGTGTATTTTGTGCCTCTTGCTCGACCTCAACCTCAGGTACATTAGGTATGACGAGCTCCTGTGCCTGGCCCGCCGCACTGTTTTTGAGAAAGGGTTGGCGTCTGACGTCGGCAGGCACATTGTCGTCCCACGTGAAGTTCACGAGCGTGTTGGCGCTCAGCCGGTATCCCTTGATCAGCGTGCTACTCCCGTCTTCCTTGATAAGTGCCCGCGTGCCGGGAAGCACGAGCTTAAATGGCAGAGAGCTATTCGCCATGATACCCCTGACCTCGCTATAGAGGCTTGCACCGGTGTCGTCGGGTCCAAACGTCCACTCGGCCGAGAAGTTGTCCGGAAACCGCACCTTGATCTTGATGGACTTGATGGCCGCTACTCTTGCCTCTTCCATTGCTGCCTTTTCCTCGAGTTCCCGATCCGAGAGAAGGCGCTTGTTCTCGCCCAACGACTTTAGCAGTTTTTGATGCGCCTTTGCATGGCTGATGTCGGGTGCGTAGTCCTCTTCCGAGTCCAACCGCGAAGCCGCTACTGGGGTAGACGACGTGGGAGCTGAAAATATCGTGACGGGCCGAAGACCGGACTCTTCATCGATCTCCATAGAATCAGGCCCAGGAGCACTCTGAGCTGTGGGAGCTGCATCATTCGCGACGGATGGCGAGATCGTTTCAGCTGTTTCTAACGCTATAGGCGCTTCATTTATCGAAGCTGGAGGCTCAGAAGTATTCGCCGACGTCTCTTCCGGGGCGACATCCTCAGCTTTTGGCGGTGTGCTGTCTTGCTCCTCTGACTTAAAATACTCTTCGATTTCTTTCATCGCGTCAGACAACGGCTGGCTCGTTTTCTGGAATGACAGCCGCATCAAAACACCACCCGAATTGTACCCCAGCTGTGCCAAGGTCTTTTGGAAGTCAGCAAATGTCGACAGCGTTCGGCTCTCTATGACGATATTCGGTGTCTCATAGTATAGCTGCCCGCTACCTGCTTGGGCACCGTTGTCCGTCTGCGGTACCCCTCTGGCCGTGATGTTTAGGTTCTTTCCCGCGCTCCCCTTGCCGCTCTCGAACTGCCGTAATATCTGCCATATCGTGAAGTCGCTCGGAAGTTTCTCGCTTACGCGGCCGTGAGGAGGGAAGGAGGCAGACTCGGGGTTTGGGAGCTGCAATGCGACGTTGACGACAGTGGGCGTGTTGGCTCGGACGACGAGTTCCAGCCGGGCGCCGGGGATCAGGCCAGACGTGCGGAAAGGCTGAGAAAGGTCGAGTTGTCGTTGTTTATGTTTCAGCAGATACTTGGTGTGGGGGACCTTGAGCTTGGTGCATGCTTGTTCCAGGACATCGGTGAGATATGTGCCCGGGTTGACTTTGACCGTGACCTGTCGCAGATCCGTTCCCACGACCTTGACATTGGTTGCCATGATAGCAGTCAGAGTTGTCTCCCGCAGCTGTGAGTGTAAATGGCGATGCAGCGTTGGCCGAAGGCCTACTGTACTGGATGCGCCGCGCCGTTAAGTTGTGCTGCACCGTTAAGTTGTGCTGCACCGTTAAGTGGTGCTGCACCGTGCGTAGTTTGAGCTCCTCGTTTGAATCTGAATACTGTCCAAATGACACAACAAGAAGATATGTTCAGTGCTCAGGTGATGTTTGACCTAGGGCGTGTGGTCGAACAAGATCGGACTGATAAAAAGATCGAAATCGAATATTAAAGAACACTTGCGAGCATGAGATGTAAGCATTTCTACCTAGGCAGTTGTTAACCAGCCCACCTAAATGGAGGGGTGACGACTCTGGTAGCCTGTAAGGTACCGCTAGGTAAGGTGCCCTTGTAGGTACTAGCCCCATCTTGCGTGTACGGTATTTAACGGAAGACTCATGCAAACGTGATTTCCGACTCAGGTTCATCTTGCATACTGTACTTACTCTAGTCAGGTTTTGCGGGACGAAGTATTTAAGTTGGAAGCTAAAACAACAGCAGTTTTACCGCAAATACATAGAATTCTAGTAACACTAAGCGCTCAAAGCGGAGTTACAACGCAGTATTCAATTGTGGTCCTAACTAAGTGATTGTGATTGGTATAAGTGCGGTTCCTGTTGATCTAAGTTCATTCTGATGAGGGTGTATACCTAGAGGTCACGGTGCATCTTTAGCATTATGTTTCTGAGCCGCTATTGCCTACCTAAAATAGCCTGTAGGCGTCTTATACCAAGTCGCTATATGGATTGGATTAAACTGAGATTTACATAGTATAGGTAAACGTGGTGGTTGAATTGGACGTCATCCCACACTGGAATATTTGGTGAAATGGGAAGGGTTTGAGGATAAATACAATCAATGGTATCCAAGATAAGGCTTGATAACTTTATTATTTTGATTTGTCGCTTGTGTGGTTTGTGTACTTTCGGTCCAGTCAAGAAGGCATTGTGAACTTGTTGACGGCCGTGTGCCAACAGTTGGGACGCAATCGAGAATGAGATTTTGGTGGTCGATGATTGACGGCGGGGGTGGTTGGAACCTTCGAGCGACGACAATCTCTAGCAGCGAAAAAGGATTCTTCTTCGGCAAGATCGAGGCCTAAGAAAAAACCGTCCGACCTACGTTCCACAGAAGATCCAGTTCTCGTCGTGTGTTAGTATTGCTGCGACAACGAGATTGTATCACGCGGCGAACTGTTGATGGTGATTTGCTTCTGTCTCGTTCGAAAAACTCTCTAACAGCGGTCTGGATGTCGTTTTGCATGTTGGCTTTAAGAGTCGCAAGTTTTGCAGCTAAGGAGTCTCGCGTGGATTGGGCATCGTCCTGTTGTAGGATCGGATAACCGGACTTCAAGACCTCATTTGCCTCATCGGTGCCGAGATCGTTTCGCAAAAACGTGACACCTCCAGAACATCTAACGTTAACACTATATATAGATATATAGGTAGTCTCCCACCATATAATTACTACCTATACTAGCATCGCTATGCCCTGTAAATACCAAGGTAATTACCTAATGGCAGCCTAAGTCATAATTATGTGATACTTCAACAACATGGCTGTTAACTCCCCAGTTACTAGCAAAGCCAGTGACATGGAAATATCTGAAATATCGCACTGGCCTTAAACTGTACTACGTATACTAAATATCATACTTGGAGTAATCTCTCTAGGTGAGCTACGTAATAACAACAGTCCTCAGGGTCGGAATGAAACAGCTGGATTAAGATGCTACTCTTCAAGTTGCTGTATGTTCAGATTATACATACAGCTAAGTACCTATGTATTGGTACCCTCGTCCAACGCTAAAGTACCCGACACGCCGGATACGCTAGACTACCCGTGGTGGGGAAGAGGTCAAACAAAGGCAAAACGGCCACAGCAAAGGTGTGCATCACAAAAGCACGGGTGACAAATGACCAAGGATTTTTCAACACTCTGTTATGATAATGACACATATGAAAGAGCTTAGAGAGGTTGTCTAGTCCTATGAGTAGTTCACTTGAGGATTGAGGATTTAGGACTGTTGAGCCTCGTAGACCTTGAAAGTTAGGCCATTTGCAGCTGTTTCCCACTTGACTGGGACATGAGAAGCCCTTCTCTCAGGTTGTTGCAGCCTTAGATTTACTGAGTAGTTTAAAAATGCCCGCAACTATCCTAGACTACCTAGGCATGTTAGGATGCCCCTTTTGGGGAAAGTGAACCGGGATGAGATTCTCACTTTGGATAATAATGTGAACATAATATTATCTTTGTCATGGAATACTTACACTGCATTGAAGCCTAGAGACAAGCTAATGATAGTCCATATTAAAATAGCCCCTTCATCGTGACACCGTTTATCAATGGCGTTGGTGTCGATGAGATTTTGTAGAATACCAATGCTATGAAAATAAAATAAGATGTTACTGATGATGTACCTAGTTGAAGCTCTCTATCGCCAGACAATTAGATTCTAACTACAGCTTTGCAATCTGAACCTCACACCCTTCACGATTAGCGAGCCTGCATCAATTGACTTTTACAGTTGACGCAGAAAGCCCATTATGACCTTAAGAATGGTGGGGCTGGAATTCTTGGTTTGTACTGCCAATGCAGGTTAAATAATCAAACCCTTAACTACCCCCGTACCATCAGAGCTGCGAAGTGCTTACATGGGCATGCCCTCTTGTCACTGTTCCTACAAGCTCCGAAAGTGATGGACGGCACTTAAGATATGTCGATATTTCTGACTCTAATATACTTATCGTCCCGCTAGTGTTTTTTTACACTATCGTGGGAACTTAGAGAGTTACCTATCACTCGATCTACCCTTCATGAGAAATCCACCAAATTTCTGAAACACTTGGAATTATAAATCTGGATTTTCGAGAAGGAAGAGCAAAATGTCCTGGATTAGATGTGTCTGAGGACGAGAGATCTTGCCCACTGAGGAGGAAATGCCAACAGCAAGGGTGGCAGTGGTTTCATTTTCCATATCGATTAACTGGTTGATGCCTTCAAGTTCTGAGAGAGACGGGCGTTCAACCACCTATTTTTCAACAGTAAAACAGTAAACAGTATACACTAATAAATATTCACGAGCTAATTCTGGCTCCGAACAGAGTATTAATTCGATGATGTGTTAGGCAGGGTCCTGTCTTCTTCGGATACATGTGTTGACGATATCGAGAGTGAACAACTTGAAAGGGTAGACTAAAGTTGTAGGAGTGACTTCCTAGGAAGTCGCTCACTAAAAACCCCACTTATCCATTACTGGAAAGATAGGTAGGCGAGGGAGGTACGGTCGGTATAAACCCGTTTCATAAGTGAAAGCCCGAGCTATTATACGTTCATTACGGCGCCAACTAGAACACCTACCTAGGTACTTGGGTGCAACGTTCTGTTGCACCTGCTGTCTAGAGCTGCCCATATCCCTGCAAGAGCCTGGAGCTTGCCGCGCCAGTGTGTGTTTGCCTTGCACTGACGACCGAACCCAGCCTATCAGATAGACATCGTCACCTCAAGCAAGCTACATACCGTACCTATCGCATAGATCCCATTCCACTTCACGGAAACCAGAACACACGAGTCGATCACCTCACAGCCTCTTCCCTCGACTGATATAAACGAACACACAAGTCGAAATCCGATCTATTTCGTTCATCCCGCTCGGAACCTCTTCGCTCACTACCACCTCACAATGGTAAGCTCCCTCACAAATAGCTTCATCAAGGACAGCTGAACCAACACCTCGTTCTCTACATCTAGTCCTCGCCCTTCTCGATAAGTACGTCCACCACCCGCCGCCAACCCCAAAGCCCTGTTCCCCCTCTCCATCGAGCCAACCAACCCAAGACCCAGAAAGAAGAGCCGCCGGAAAACTAACACAACCCAACAGACGGCGGCGCCTGCGTCGCCATGGTGGGCAAGGACTGCGTGGCCATCGCCTGTGACCTGCGGCTAGGCCTGCAAGCGCTGACGGTGTCGAACAACTTCCCCAAGGTCTTCCAGTACGGCGACAACGTGTTCCTGGGGCTGACGGGCCTGGCGACGGACGTGTCGACCGTGTCGGACCTGTTCCGGTACAAGGTGAACATGTACCGCCTGCGCGAGGAGCGCGCCATCGCCCCCTCGACCTTCGCCAACCTCGTCTCCTCGTCCCTCTACGAGCGTCGCTTCGGCCCCTACTTCGTCAGCCCCGTCGTCGCCGGCCTCGACCCCAAGACCGGCGCCCCCTTCATTTGCGGCTTCGACTCCATCGGCTGCATCGACTTCGCCAAGGACTTCATCGTCAGCGGCACCGCCTCCGAACAGCTCTTCGGCATGTGCGAGAGTCTCTGGGAGCCTGATCTGGTGCGTCTCTTTCTTTGCCTTTCTATCTTTTCCCACTTTTTCTTCCCGAACCCTCCCTCTCTCCCTTTCAGCGTTGGCCTAGTTGTCCGGTTTTTATATGCAGTGTAGGTGTAGAGGCTCGAACTAATGATCTCGTCTTGTGTCATTAAAATAGGGGCCAGAGGACCTTTTCGAGACCATCTCGCAGGCTTTACTGAGCGCGGTCGATCGAGATGCCTTGTCCGGTTGGGGCGCGCACGTCTATGTTATCGAGAAGAACAAGGTGACCAAGAGACTGCTCAAGGGACGACAAGATTAGATGGAAAAGGGCAAGTCAAGGACTCTTCGCCTCCAAAGAAGAGAATCGAGGAAGGTACACTTGGTGAAGAATCTAGTTCCCATGGCTATAATGCCCCCGTAACAGCTCTTACATGAACAAGGGGCTAGATTCTACCGCCATTCTACCGCTACACGCATTAATGAGGGCCGAATCCATGAAACCGGATACACCATTTTGTACCGATACTTATGTAGTCGGATTCAGAAAGCCCTAGAGCTTGTTTGGTACATCTTCAGAGAGTGCCCGAAGAAATATAAACGAGGTCATGGAAATGCACATTGCTTTTATTCTCTATATATGCGATGCTATACGTAGAGGGAGCCCAGGCTCCCTAGGTCTATTCTAATACCTAGAACCTTCTATATGCTCGATTATGCATTCTTCTTCGCCTTGGTGATATTCTCACTGCTACTTTCGAGGAAGAATTGTCTCTCGATAGCTTTCAGCACTTCATCGATCAAGCTAGATGAGCAGGTTAGTCAACAGTGTTCAAACCACCAAGCCGAGGGAAGACAACTTACATGACAGGCGCACTAATCAACACGACTGCTTTCCACTCAGTCCAGTTCAAGGGTAGGATGGAGAAAAGCGTTTGTAGGAAAGGAGTGTAGAGCAGTGCGAAGTGCAGGGCCATCGACAAGGCAATGGCATATACAAGCATCATATTCTTCCATAGAGGCAGTGTTAAAAGAGATTCGCTCGATGACAGCGCGTTCATGGCATTGAGCATCTCAATGACAACAAGTATGGAGAGGGAAACGGTAGATGCCGATTTGGCATTGTTATTCTCAAACATCTGGCAGCCAATGTTTGCAAACTCTGTAGAGCATCGGTGGAAATGAGAAAGCTGGTAGAAGTTGATCTGAGGTCCTTCAGGGTTGTACATGAACCACCAAGCGTACCCAGCCACAGTGGCAAGGCCAACATAGGTGCCAATGACCAAGTACCGGAAAAAAAGCCAGCCACCGATGAGAGCCTCGTCACGTTTACGCGGTCGCCTTCTCATGATGTCGTGGTCTGGAGGGTTGAAGGACAATGCGGTAGCTGGGAGACCGTCCGTGACAAGATTGACCCACAATAGTTGAACGGGAATCAGAGCTTCAGGCATGCCGAGCGCTGCAGTAATGAAAATGGATACGACTTCTCCGATGTTCGAGGAAATGAGGTATCGGATAAATTGCTGAGTATTATTGTAGATTGATCGACCTTCTTCAATGGCAACTTCGATCGTGGCGAAGTTGTCGTCGGCGAGGACCATATCAGAGGCCAACCTAGACACATCAGTACCTGAGCCCATGGCGACACCGATATCCGCCTTCTTGAGAGCTGGTGCGTCGTTCACGCCATCTCCCGTCATCGCGACGACCTCGTTCAAAGACTGAAGCAGGTCAACTAGCTTTGATTTGTGGCTTGGTTCGACACGAGAGAACAAAGAGGCACGCTTTGCGGCTTCGAGCTGTTCACTGGGAGTCAAGTTATCGAACTCCCTACCAGTGAAACTCTTGCCTGTCACATTTTCATATTCTCCAAAAACGCCAATCTGTCGGCAAATACTCTCAGCTGTGTTACGGTTATCGCCAGTAATGACGATCACTCGAATACCGGCGGCTTTGCACTTCTTGATGGCATCAGCGACTTCAGGTCGAGGGGGGTCAAGCATGCCGACGAGGCCAAGCAAGGTAAGGTTTTGTTCCAACTGGGCATAGTGTGCAGACGTCTGGGCAGTCTTGGTCAACGGGTTAGATCCGACGTCGTCAAGGCTAGCAAGTGCAATAACGCGAAGTCCACGGTTGCCATAATCAACAACCTCTTTCATAAGAAGATCGTAAAGCTCCTTAGTGAGAGGAACCCGTTTCCCATTAGCCCCGACTAATGTGTGGGTGCATCGCTCAATGATGGACTCGGGGGCACCTTTAACGAGCAGCTTTTTCTGCTCGCCGTCCTGGACTAGCACAGACATGCTCTTCCGGTCTCGCGAGAATTCGAAAGTAGCAAGCCGGGGATACTTTTGTTCATACCAAGCACTTGCGTGGTGGACAGTTTCCTCAGATTTGACCTCGGCGGGGGCATGAGGCCCCATCTTCTCAGCAAGGACTCTCAATGCGCCTTCGGTCGGCTCTCCGACGTTAGAGAACGTAGCGGATCTGGGATCATATACAAGCTGGGCATCATTGCAGAGAGCAGCAACCTGGTTCATCTGGTTGATTGTGCTGGATGTCTGGACTAGGTTTTCAACGATTTTGCCGTTACGTTTGATATTGCCCTTTGGTGAGAATGTAGTACCCTCTACATCTAGTTCATCCAGATCTTTGCCGTCTTCCCGAATATAGACCACTTTGTTAACACTCATCTGGTTCGTGGTAAGGGTGCCCGTCTTGTCCGAGCAAATGACACTGCAGCTTCCCAAGGTCTCCACGGACGGCAGGCTTCGAACAACCGCGTTCTTCGCGGCCATCTTGCGAGTACCCAAGGCCAGACAGGTGGTGATGACGACGGCAAGGCCCTCGGGGATAGCGGCAACACCAAGAGAGACGGCAATCTTCAAGTAGTAGATAGCACCTTTGGTCCAATTTCCATGGCTAGGGTCAGCAAAGTTGGGAATGTTGATCAGCCAAACAAGAATGCAGATGACGGTAATGACCTTGGCGAGAGTGTCGCCGAAGTCATTGAGCTTTTGCTTTAGGGGGGTGGGCTCGGAGATCTGGGCGGTGATGCTCTCGTGAATATCACCGATAGCAGTGTTAGATCCGGTCAAGACGACAACAGCCTTGGCACGCCCCGTCACCACAGTCGTTCCGGAGAAAAGCATGTTCGTTTGATCCTGGAGCACAGCCTTCTCATCATCGACGACTTTTGCATGATCCTTGCCCACACTCTCGCTCTCGCCAGTCAAGATAGCCTGGTCAACAGCAAAGCTGTTGCTTTCAATGGAGACGACTCGACAATCGGCGGGGATTCGGTCACCAACGGCAACAGAGACAACATCTCCCGGCACCAGATCTTCGGCCTTGACACGGGAGACATGACCGTTTCGGATGACACTTGCGACATTGGCGGAGTATTCTTGGAGAGCGGCGATGGCTTTTTCGGCACTGCTTTCCTGCGACACGCCGACGACGGCATTGAGGACGAGAATAGTCAAGATCTAAAGACAGGCTTGGTTAGTCGGAGGCGGGCCATGCCACGGGTAGGGTACAGGAACGGGCAAACTCACAACCAGGGGATCGACGAAAGCACTCCAGCCGCCCTCGTCTTCAAAGAGAGCTAGGACGAAGGACACGGCCGCAGAACCGAGCAGTATGATGACGAGCTGGTCTTTGAACTGCTCGAGGATCAGCTCCCAGAGGGGCGTGGGCGGTTCGTCGGGTATAGCTAGCACATGAACGGGTTAGTCCAGATGGCGCAAACTCAAGAACCAAGGCATGGTGGTTAAAGGGTTTGGCGCACGCAGCCGACGCCATATAAAAGGCGCCTCGGTGTGTTGGACGTACCATTTTTGCCGTGCTTGGTTCTCAGGGCGGTGACCTGCTCATCCGTGAGTCCGGTCCTAGGGTCGACGTGGAAGTGACCGAGAACAGCCTGGATAGGCTGAGCGAAGGCATTCTCCATGACAGACAACGAACGAACGGCAGCCCGGGGCGGTAGGGAGCGGTAGGGAGCGGTAGGAAGCGGGCAGATTCTGGCGGGCGCGCCGCTGCGGTGGTGGTTGTGGTGGGGTGTGGCCTTAGCACAGCACGCAATAGCGAGAGCCGGTGGTGGATGGTGGATGGTTGGATTTGCGCGCAGAAACGAAAGGGCAGGGCAGGGGATCGGGGGATCAGGGTAGGTAAGTAGGTAGGTATTGTACTGTGTCTGACTTCCTACTTGGTAAGTACCCAGGTATGCAAAGAAGAGCTATCAATCAAACAGGATCTAGATAAATAAATAAATATCTATCTGCTCTGCACAGTAGTTTGTACAGCAGGCAAGTGAGAGACAACTTAGCAACCTCGATGGTGATTTTTATGAGATGCGACGGGAATGGGAAAGGTATTGCGGCTCCGTTAACAATGCCACATGTCTTTTTCAATGTTGAGGCACTAGCCCTAGGGAGGTACTGGGGTACATCTGTAAGGCTCTATCGGCAGGCAGGTACCCAGTGTTATGGGAGGTTATGGGAGGCGCTGGGTTATCTATGTGTAGGTAGGTACTTATAGGCAGGCGAGGTGAGGTTGAAAGCAGGTTAGGTAGGTACTGAGTAAGCTACCTAACCTAGCAAGAAACCGCCGTGGCTAAAGAACACCGGCCGGTGACCTTTTAAAGTTGCCACGGAGCCACGATGCCTACAGTCACCATACCTACCTACATACCCAGCGTCTAGACCTAGCTAGATGCTCCAACGTGGACACTCAGTTGGAAGACAGCAAATGCGACAACGAACCAACTAAAGACGGAATCACTTTCCAATAAAATCTTGGTATCTTTGGTCTTGAAGTTGTGCTAAGCATTTGCAGATATGTACTTAGATAAGCAAATCTATATCTGTTGAGCTCTGGTATATCGATTTACTCACGTTTGCCCCGTTCCTCACTCCATACCATTTTCTTCACGGGGAATGGAGAATTAAAGCAACGTGTTATCTGATAAAACCGTTGCAAACCCTGAACCCCGGTGCATCTGACCTGCAGAAACTGCTGCTTCCACACGTTCCACGGCACCAGCTGCCGGTTCTGACAAATCAGCAACCATCTTGATAATGACCCGCCTCCATTAGCAATTTCCAGCCGTTCAAGTGAACCTCTCATGCTCATTCGCTGCCTTTCTTTTGCCCTGCAAACCGCAAGGCTACTTTGAGCTGTCGAATATCCTCCATCTCATTACGTATACTCACATCATGACATGTAGGTTCATATACATGTATAAATATATTTGCAAGCATGAGGGCCGCCCATGACGGGCTGAAGAGTTCCTGTAAACGCATTCTCTCTCCCCTTGCATTACATATAGTCTACATAACTTCGTGCCTTTGATTCTCGGTGACACCCGTGCGTTTAGCTCGCCCGCCTATTTGACTCCTCGTCGCCTTCTTTATGATTGATGTAGGCGAGCAAACTTGCCCGAAACTAGACAACGTACAATGAGCCATTACCCTTGACCTACTGCCAGGCATTATTCAGAAGGTTAGACATATATTTCCGTTTTATATATACCTGGGATCTCATCGGGGACTCGATCCTCCGGCGGATAAGGTAAAGCGTCAGCGCTCATTGCTGTCAACTTCACACACTTCCTAACCAAAACACACTGTAGGTCATGTCTAGAACACCGGACCTCGAAGACAACAAACCACCCTTGATTGACAAAAGTCACAGCCAGCTGCGAGCTGGCCTGTAATAGCCCCTACGAAGAGTCATTACTGAAAGCAAATTCGTTTACAAAATCTGTAATCGGCTGCCCTGACTGTAGACAGCATACAACGACATATCACTAGATTCTGCTCGAGGAAGGAAAAAGACTGGATGAAATAATCTCAATGCGGTCGTTTTTCGTGTTACTCGTGAGAATGTGTAAGCTGGAGAGAAATAGAGGTCGCTTTTCCCTCTTAAACTGTCTATCAAGGGTGCTATCTAGAGCTGCATGTGCAGCTATGCGCCAGAACTTCTGCTCCCAAGATCAGTGGTGAAAACCACCGACTAACGTCGCCCAACCGTTCATTCCTAGCCATCATGATGCGTACCTGCTGTTTCTTGTCCAGTAGAGCATATTTGTGGCCTATCAAACCCATCCGCATCCCAACGTTTTGCTGATATTGAGCATTCATTGTGCTGAATGGGCTCAATTCATAACTCAGGTTACTTGTCCCTTTCTAGTCGCCATAGAGCATTTACAAGTCGTCGTCATCCTCCTCACCAGGTAGTGGCATGTTAGCGGCATCGTCCATCTCCTTACGGTATTGTTCGAGGAGCTTCTCGTCAACCTGTGCGGTCGGGGGTGCGAGGGCAGGGGCGGCAACAAATTCCTAACTGAGTTAGAGAGGCTAAGAGAGATGATGGCATGGAAGTGACGGTCTTACCACCTGCGGGTTGCCGACGAGCTTGCGAGCGAGCCATAGGAAGGGCTTCTCGAAATTGTAGTTTGATTTGGCGGAGATATCGTAGTACTGGAGGTTCTTTTTGCGATGGAAGGTGATGGTCTTGGCCTTGACTTTGCGCTCCTTGACATCAACCTTGTTACCGCAAAGGACGATGGGGATGTTCTCGCAGACGCGAACGAGATCACCTGAAAGCGGGAGATTAGCTTAGCATAGGAGAGGATGGCGGTAAATTAACTCACGATGCCAGTTGGGGACATTCTTGTACGTGATTCTGGAAGTTACGTCGAACATGATGATACCGCACTGTCCGTTGATGTAGTAGCCATCACGAAGACCGCCAAACTTCTCCTGACCAGCAGTGTCCCAGACGTCGAAGGTGATAGGGCCGAAGTTCTAAGCTGCTGTCAGAAACAAGGCGCAAGCAGCAAGCGGTGCCTAGGCCGTGGCCGTTTGCGAACTACTTACAGTGGTGAAACCGAGGGGGTGAACCTCAACACCCAGAGTGGCCATGTACTTCTTCTCGAACTCTCCAGTCAAGTGACGCTTGACAAAGGTGGTCTAGCTAGGTTAGCCGCCGATACCAGCATTATTCCCAGCAGAAGTATGGGAGAGAGGGGCATGCTGCAGGTGGGGCGTCGTCTGTCAACAGACAGAGGAGCATGTCGCAAGAAAGAATGCGCGAAGAACCGAAGCATCAAGGATATAGCGTACCTTTCCAGTACCGCCATCGCCAACAAGGACGAGCTTGAAGGTAGGGGCCGGCTGCGCCATCGTGTGTGTTGATCAGAGAATTGTTCGGCAAGGTAAACAGAAGCAAGACTAAACCCGACGTCAGTGTGGGGGTGGATTTGGCGCGCGATAATGCTGACGACGGCAGCGAAAGAGTCGTCGCGAGCACGGTTCCTGGGCGGAGAAAGGTATTTATCTGGGGGGCGCGTACCTGGGCGGACAGCGAAGAAGGTTGTGGAAGAGGGATGCAGAGAAGGGAGTTTGGATCTGGTGGCTGTTCACCGACGCTGGTTGCTCTTGCGAGAAAGAGTTTGGCGGGCGGGCCATTTTTGGGGGTGGGGGCGTTGCTTGGGCTGCCGAAAATTTAGGCGGTGGTTGCGGGGCGGTCTGTGCACGTGACTCAAACAATCAAGAGACTTGGGAGCCAGGTGCGGTGACACTTCTGAACCTGAACTACATACCTACCTACCTCTTAGTATGGAAGTTTTATGCTTGCGTCATACCCTATCCGGGCAGAGCTGCCCCTGTTACTGCCCGTCCTAAGTCAGTAAACAGATCAAGGCCCCACACATGCACCATAGATGCCTAATAGAGTACTCAGATAAGCATTCATTGGGTTGCCTGTCTCGTCTGTATCATTCGATCTTTACTCCCTACCTACAAGGCCTAGGTAGACACCAACAACACCAAACAAGGTTCTACCGCACCTAAGTGAATTACTAATATCCTTGGTGCCTGACAGGACAACTTCACACAGTACATGGTTTGTTTGACTAGAACACTATCTTGCTTCCCTAAGCTACGCATGCTGATTTAGGTCTCAACCTCAAACACTACAAGCTATTGGTTACCGGTTTACGGTAATTTTGCCCTATTCAGAAAACCCAGTGTCAAGTCGAATGGGTGGTTCTCGTAGCAACTTGGTTGGTGCATTGTTGGCTTGATATGTTCCCCTTTATCCATCCCTTTACAACCGTCAGTGTTGGCAGCATTGAGGGATCGCAAACACGAATCGTCGATCGACAGATGTCAGTAGGAACATGTACTGATCATATTACAAATAATACATGAGCGTCTGCTGGTTGAGTTTCTGCAATACGTGCGTACATAAGAGACCCTTCGTCCTGGACAAGCCTTTTCTACTAGTTGCTTTACATCGGAATTATGTGGCAGCCAAGAAGACCCCGGCCACCCCAGTTGCGTCGTGGTGTCAAGTACAGCTGTAGCTCTTGCCGCGAGCTCGGTTGCGTGCCAGAATCGCCTCTTCGCGAGATTTTGACTAAAACCCGTTGCTATTGGAACTAGTTAGTGCTGGTTCGTCCAGCCCCAGGCAGAAGGCAGACAGGCAGGTGCTGGGGATTGCGCGATCCACAATCCATTGAAACTTGACTTACCCCTTCGTTGCCTTGAACGCATTCTGCTACTTTCTTGAGGCCATCATGGTTGCTTTTGTTTACATATCCAAAGTTCCTAATCTCATCTCCGGCTTTCAGTCCAGCGGCATCAGCTGGGCTACCAGTAACAACACTATTGACCTTGGCAAATGGTACTTCCAAAGTCTCGGGGATTGCGTCTCCCATCATTGTAGCTTGGTTCGCACGAGTAGTATCAGAAGCAGCAGCATCGTCGGAGCCTTGCAAGCTAGCGAAGTGTTCGTGCAGATGCTTTTCGATAGCACTCATCAGATCCTTGTAGTCGTTTTTCAAGTAGATAATGCGAGATCGTGTAGTGCGTACTGTCGAGAGGTATCAGCATAAAGAGCGTGAAGATGGAAGCTGTGGTCAATAACTCTAGAGAAACTCACTCTGCGCGATATCCAGGTCGGCTCTCGGGAACCCATCCCGTGTGATTAATGGTGTTTCCATGTTAACGCCATGCTGGAGCGCCATTTAGTATCAAGCCATAGGTGGTCCTGTGTAGACGAACCGAGTCCAGAACACCACCCAAAGCTTTTAGTTCAGCCTCCATATTATCCTTCTTCTGTTGAAGCTCGGCAAAGGACAGCTGCTTTGCATTGCCATTGGTGAGCGGGCGGGAGATCGGCCCTGATGGGATTGTTGGTGCGTGTAGATTTTCCATTCTTAATGGTAGTCCCATTACGGTGTTCAGTCTAGGCTACCTATTCATGGCACAAAGGGGCGTGCTAGCCAGGCATGTGTGGAGGGGGAAGGAATTATAATTGTTGCCAGTTCGCGATAGAAACTGGGACAAAATACCTTTACAAGCTAGATACGGCTTATTTAAAGTGAGCCAACGCGTCGCGATTGCCTATGGGTTGGATGGCGGGGTCTGGCTCAGGTACCTTGTCGGTATTATACAACCCAGCTTAGTGGGGATAATGGAGGCTCAATGCCTATGCGGGGTACTCTAGTAGTAAGTACTTTGACGACTTCTATTTCTTACCTGAAGACGCAATAAGTATGTACTCAGCCGTCCTACCTACATATGTACCTACCTACATACATACTTAGTAAGTATTCAGATCAACGGACAATCTGGAGTAAGTGCTTGGCTACGCAAAATACGCAAACTGACTCTGTGATGACATTCAACTCAATCGGCCCCTTCTATGACACCTGACCAGCTGCTCTCATTCCTCATCAGATACTTACCAAATATGCAGGTGCGCTCACTGCATCCTCGACTAATGACAAGGTCGGAGTGAGCGGTAGCTTACCCGAAGATCTCAACCGTCGGCCTTTTTCTCTCAATACGTGTCACAGGTTCTGAGAGCACATGACGAGCCATCCTTGAACTCATTGCACATGTTGTCCTCTGTACTGATCAGGACGTTTTCTGGACTTGACGTCTCTCCAAACGACGCCTGCATCATGTAGTGTAGGCCAGACTCATTTGCGCAGGCAGTACAGAGCGCCACATCATTCAGATTCTTTGTTCTCAGGAACATGCCAGGAACAATCCGACTAAACGCGATTCAATGAGATTTGGCGCTTAGCTATAAGGGTGGAACCGATTTTGTCGAAGGGAGCCGGCATCATTATCGATGAGCAGGCTGTGAAGACAACACATGCGCACACTAATAATCAGAGATTCCTCTTCCAGTATTTTTCTGTACGTCTGTACGTCGTGGGAACAATAAATTGCCTCACATCAAAAGTTTTGTATAAATCACCATCTACGAAAACAGTAGATGTAGCGACTTGTGAGGTGTACGCCAAAACTCGAACTCGACGAGACGAATACATCTTATGCTTTGACTCAGCTACCTAGCTAAGACAAGTGCTAGTTAACTCGAATTATATAGTACCCTTCGTTCATGATCTCTTACCTGAAACGGACCCCACTAAGTCTTGATTGCTGCGATGGCCCTTAAGTACCTCTTTTCTCCGCTACCTATGTCATTGGCTCCTCGAATAATGGTCTAAGCGGTTCCAGCAGCTCAGGATTTTTACCCTCGTCTGGAAGATAACCACGGTCAAAAAGTCTGTGCAGAAATCGATACGTTCCGCGATGTTCTACAACGGACGATGAACCGGTCGGCTTTTTTACAACACATAACACAATGACCCCTGTATGGTTATTGCGAATATACAATGTAATATTGCTATCCAGACTGTATCCTGTTTCCCAGGCAAGATACAACACTCAAGTGTAAAAGATAGGCCGGGAATAGAGTATAGAAAACGCCATGGATCTCCGGAAGGAGGAACCACGTTGCAGCGAGCGGACTTCGGTTGCAGATAAGAGGACCAGAAACCGAAACAAACTGGACTGCAAGTGCTCAAGTTCCACGATTGTATCGATCGGTGTCACCTCCATGCCATCACGCTGTGATCCATCTTGCGTGTAAGTCCTCTGCGAGGCACCGCACCTTTGCCATGGTAACCAATCAACGATGGTTATGTGTAGTACTGGAGAGTTCTTGGTAGCCCCAATATTCTGGAGAGCAAGCGGCGGGTGGCCCTTCTTTCAAAGTCGACAGCGAGCGCAATGCTTATGATCGCAACTGCAGGTAAGTTGGCCAGGTTGGACGTCTGTGTGGCATTTATGGCAATGCCAGCCGTGCTTTTTGAATGCCCTCGCGCGACAGTGAAAAAGATCGCAATGGCCAGCATCATAGAAGACCGCTTTCGAATAATAGTAGCCAGTACATCGCTTTAGATGACCGTTTGCTCCGCGAACATCTGCTGCAACAGCATCCCTACAACCTTCTGCGGTGGAAGGTACCCAGTACGAACCTTCGGAAGGATGATCGCAATACCATTTTCTCACTATGAGCTGGCACATGGCGTCTCAGACACAACCGGGGAGATAATTATGCAAGAAACCGAAAAGTCTTCGAAAGACTAAATACGGCTGTTTCTTCTAGATTTTGGGAGGTGTATTGGTAGATAATCCTGTGGTGGGAATTGAGTTAAGCGCCCTTGATTTCTCGACTCCAAACACTGACATGAGATCTCTCTTAAATATTGAAAAATAACGACCGCAGTGAGACGAAGGGTTATTCACGATGCCAAGTGTACAGCTGTCAACACTAGCCGTGGTATAGTGATTGACTACCAATGAGTAACACTAAGAAGGGATACCATGGGACGCACCATCTATCATGTCAAACAATATTATCACGAGGTTGAATATACCACTCCTTCTAGTCTCCCTTTGGACAGAGTTATGTGCTCACAGGCGCAAACAGTCCGCGCGTCTACAAGCCCAAGTGACCATTGATGTACCACGTCACTTACGAGTTGCCTTAGACTCACGATAGTCCACTGCCTAACATACTAACGATCTACTTCTTTTGTGCCTAACTTACGTCGTAGCTTGACTTCGACTGTCGCGCCGTTGTTGTCCACGTGCAGATTGGGAAGTGGCTTGGCGGAGGACTTGTACGAACTTTCCAGGTCTGTTTCCTGAGGACGATGTGAACCTCGGTTCATTTAGATGCGTTTCGTGGTATTCATATCCCTTCGATCATCGATGAAGATGATTATGAAGGGAATATCTTCACAGCGCTGGTCCGATATCGGACGATCGAGGCGTATTCGTGGGCACAAGGATACAAAAATACATATCGGCGAGCTCTGGGCCATACTCAAGGGACCGACAGGTTGGCGATTGCAGCCACTCCGTTACCTGAATGAACAATGCTATCGGCGACTCGTGTTGTCGAAGGTTGGTAAAATCTGCCATCCGCTTTACGCTAAAGCCGAAATTTATTAGGTGCCGTGGACCTTTCTTAGGATTAACCAAAACCTGGCGAGATATATGGAGTCTGTTTTAAGGGAGGAAATGAATTGTACAGCGGTACACATAGCTCTCAAGTGACAGGTAGTGTGTGGGAACTCTATAAAGTGATACATTAGCAAGATATTTTATACTACGTGGGCAGCGGTAGTACGATTTAACATGACACAAGTAAGAAAAGGGCCGAACCTATCCTGAGCTTTCGAATACATCACGAGCTAACCAGGCTGGCTTTGAGCCTGGCTTATATCAGAGAAACGAGATGGATCCCTCGAGACATAACATTAGGCAAAATTACGCTCTTCATTGACTACTTATCTCGAGTCCAGGAAGATCTTCCGCAGCGAACTTTGCGTATTCAGTCAATATAGTCCTCATCAGCGGACGCACGTAAATCCTAAGACATCATATCATTCGACCCTTAATGATCTTGTATCCTCCTTTCGTATTAGTTCATGTTCAGCCAGTCAGGATCCAGGTGGCTATCTGTGAGCCCAAAACTGTGCGACATTGAAACCATTCGCTCGGAGGTCAATGGGCTCACTCATCTGCTTTAAGGATTTCTTTCTCTTTTATTCATTATCAATCGGGATTTAGCTCGAAAATTATTTTTGCAAGTTGCCATAAGTTTAGATGGACCCTTATTGAGCGAGATCAAGTACACCTTGTGCGATGCCCGCCTCATTTACCTAGTAAGATTGCTTATTATCTAAACTTTATGAGTGGTAAGGATTAATCAATGAGCCCAACACGTTTTAAACTTTTCACACCAGAATTACAGACCGAAGTTATCATAAATTCTATAAAACAGGGGGGGTTGCCTTGAACACGCGTGTGATAGCTACCTGAGTCTATCTAACTTAATCTAAGAAATAATGTTAGTATTCTCTTACCAAATCCAATCCAATAAAGACAATATTGACGTTAGAAGTCATGTTTCAGAACCGTAACCTTCGAGCTTCCACGAGCCACGAGAAGATCGAAATTATTTTTATCAGCTCAAGAAGCCAAGATAAATATCACCACAGTCGGACATGCCCACTTAGGCGACGATGGTCAGGCATCTGTTTTGATCGGCCATCTCACTACCGATGGTGAAAGGTGCCAACGTTTGAGCTCCTCATATAGTGGGTCATATTCGCGCATCAAAGGCGAGACGGAGTCTTGATTATTGCTATTCTACCATGATGTGGCACGGTGAACGTCGTCCTTACTGCGCTATGCCAAAGTCTTCGTATGTAAGATTCAAAGAGTATGGTCAAGCATTAATGAAGTAATAGACACGGACAAATCAATTCACATAATACAAAGTGTAGTATGTTGTCGGGACCGCTGTATATGCCTATGCGATTGCTGGATCGATACTGTTCGTGATATAATAAGGGTTCCAGGGCGAATTGTTAGGCCACTGTGATATTCAAAATGACAGTCGGATTAATGGGTTAGGGAACAATATGCACTGTATGATGAACGAAGAATTAAATAGTCTATTTTAATTACGAGTCCTTGATTCGTAGTACAAAGGTATTGCGTGTTAATATCGGGGACCGGAATATTCAGACAAGGCGATGCCAAACACTGGGTATGATGGCCAGCTCTGCCTGACTGAACTACTGCACCTCAACATGTTTCTTCCGACGCTGTACCTTTGCTATGCACGCTCGAACTTATTGCACACTGCAGTACAGAGTATTGATAATGAACAGGACATACTCTTCAAATTACAATTACGTTGCTTCCTGAACGTAGTAGCGCATTGTTGGAGAAACCCTCGTAAGCGAAGCGTCGTCGGGTGTTTCCAACGGTAAGTAGGTACCTAGGTAGATACCTAAGCTAACTAGGTCTGCTAGGTATCTGGCTACTATGCTGTGGAATCAATAGGGGGATTAGCCAGAGCGCTAAGCTAACAAGAAAAAAGAGGACGTTATGTATGAAAATACCACTCGTCTTTGGTCCATTACTTTTAATGAGTACCCGGTAAATATTGAATTATCATGCAGCCTACCATGTGAAAGATATGCGGATTACGACTTGGGATATGCGAACACCCGTCAAGCGGGACCAAGCGAGACACTGCTGAAGCCTCGGGTGTAATGGTTGGACTCGAGGATTCAGAGTTTTGGGACCAACTACCGATTTCCCGGAAAACACCTTTCACAAGTCTACTACAATCACATCGAGTCATAACTAGATCCGCGCCAAGAATTTTGATTTGAATTATCTTGCACACTATCCAACACTTTCTCCGCACTCCACAGTGACAAGGACCGGGGTCAAGTTCTACCGACGAGCTATGTACACTAGCCACTCGGGAGTTGATGCTTTGACTTTGGCGAGCCCAAATTTGTCTGGAAAAGTGATGCAGTGTAGGATCTACTGGCGAAAACGCTCTACTATGGACTGTGTCCATCAGTGAGATTTGGACAGAGACTTATGTACTGAGTAGTAATCTGCATACCTCATGCCGATGCATGGACACGGGTGCTTGCTGTGCTGATAACTGATCCGCTGATCCGCTGTTCCGCAACTCTGTTTCGCTAAGGTAAACTCCGAATGTTCGGGCAGTATTTTCGGGATGCGAGATAAAATGCGCTGACCGATGATTTGGTAAAGAAGAAAAAAGAACCAACTACCCCGCCTCATCACCCTTGGCTCGGATCAGAACCACTGCGCTAGATGCGGGGAGCCGTCCGGCAGACATTTTATACTAATACTAGGTAGTTTCTCCATTGTTGTTAAAATAACATGGACAAGTACTTCCCTGCTCTATTCTTTCTTACTTTCCATTTAGGAGTTCAATTATAAAAACACACTGCTACCATGTTTATGTAACAATTTGAGAAACTTAGCTATCCTATGAAATCTAGACAACATCAATCCAAGATGGGATGGAAATGCACACCAGCCCCCTGTTCTGCTCTTGTCAACTGTAACAGACAGACGACAGACCCAATGCCCAGACCGCCAATTGGCTTGCCAACCCTGGTGACAATAGGTGCAAAGGGAAAACAGTGTTTCGCTAGTTTGTACAACTTGGTGATGGGATGGCTTACTAAGGCTAATTTGTACCGAGCTGTGCATTTGGTTGAACAGATCATGTTTACCTAAGATAACCTATTTTTGTATATCAGAAGGGTACTTGGTTACATAAAAGCTCGATATATGAGATTCCGATATTGCCGTCTGGTTAATGGCTGTAAATGTGGCATTAGACTGCAATTGATTATGTCGTCAAGGTTGAGACTATCATGAGCCAAGTGCTTAACAATCTACGGTCTCTATTGATACGTAGAGGATTGATGCTAAGGAGGGAACGAGGTTCTATTTGTGGAATGAAGATGTCCAGAATGGTGAATGGGTGCTCGATCTTGTCCAGCAAAGACCAGGCAGTAGATGTTATAGTGCACCTGACCGTCAGACTAAGCAAGCCAGGTCACACGCCAAATGAGGATTTCCCAACTTACCCCAGATCCTGGTCTAATCCCTGCATTTTGAGTGAAAGTGGTTGTTCATGACGAATCTGCGAATACACTAGAAATTCTGGAGAAAGAGATCGGAAGGCTGGCTGGCGGATCCCAAGAATGAATTGAATTCATAGAATCTGATATCTGAAGAAGTGCGTAGCGAATGATACTCTACAAATGTGACCATAGGTACCCTCTACTTACCTACCTACCTACATAGGTAGGTATTGTCCACATCCGATCAAGGCATTGTGAATGGCCATTCAGCCTCTTGTACTAAGTCCGTGGATGCAACACCAAGGTGCCACTTAGCGCATACAGTACTAATGCTTAGTACATTATATAGGTAGGCGAGATAGGTATACCTATCTCTAATACCCCAGCCAGAACCCCAGAGCACCACTACTGCATTATTGCCCCCCATGCACTAGATAGGTACTTGAATGACTGCAGATCACCTTGTGTAATATTTGCAGCTTTCGCGCCCGACTCTCATCTCAGCTTCCTCAGCTTCCTCATTTTTCTCTTTTGGTCTATACCTGTGTACCTGGCTATACCCTCCTTGTCAATTGCTCGGCTTGCTGGTATCTCGAGGCTAGCTGTGAAGAAAAGGGGGTATCAACAAGCTACACTTATAGTCACGGCTTTGTGTTCGCTTTTTTCTCCTTGTGCTCCGCGTGCTCCGTGAATTATAGCTGTCAGTTGTTGGAGGTGCACTGATTCCCACGGGCAATAAGCACTTTGCGCCCTGTGAAGACAATTGTCTACCCACACAATGAGCGACCTCGAGAAACACGAGTCGTCGCGCGACGAGCGGGAAGGCCATGGCGTTGGATCAATAGAAGACTTTGGCTTTCCGGATCCCGACTTGCATCTCGACCAAGTAGAAAAAGACAAGATTGTAAGCGTCATACTAGCTCGTTGCCCGCGTGGACCGCTTTGTTCCGTCACAAGTCTTTCCCTAGAATTCAACGTCGCACGAACTGACTGTGTCTGTAGGAGCGACGGCTTGTCTGGAGACTCGACCTCGTCCTTATCCCCTGGGTATGTACACACATGTGGTTACACATCCCTAGGTCTTGGCTAATTCGGTATCTCGAACACAGCTTTGCTTGTTGTACCTTCTTGCCTTCTTGGATCGGACAAACATTGGCAATGCAAAGATTGCTGGCCTCCTCGATGACTTACACCTGTCAACTGGACAATATAACATAGCTCTCACCATCTTCTTCATATCGTACTCAGTCTTCGAGCCACTTACCAATGTACTTCTCAAACGAACGCGGCCTTCAATCTTCATCCCGACTATCATGTAAGTTATTTAACTAATCAATCAAGCTCCGCTGCGCCGCGCTAATTTACGTCTCATTAGGTTCTTTTGGGGTGCGTCAATGGTCGGCCAGGGCTTCGTATATAACAATTCTGGCCTCTTGGCTGCTCGTTGGTTTCTCGGACTCGCTGAGGCCGGACTCTTCCCTGTATGGATATGCTGGCCTTGAACCCTTACTTTTCTATGTCTACTAATTTTGATCTTTGACAGGGAGTGAACTATTATCTTTCGTGTTGGTATAAACGATCCGAGTTCGGTATTCGTGCCGTATGTATATCTCCTCTATTTTGAGATGGTATCATTCTTACCTTGCTTGGCACAGGCTATTTTCTTCTCTGCTGCCGCTCTGTCTGGTTCTTTTGGTGGTCTATTGGCAGCTGCCATTGAGAAGTTGGACGGCAAAGGTGGTCTCGCTGGCTGGCGATGGATATTCGTTTTGGAAGGACTCCTTACCGTCGTCGTGGCTGTGGCGTCCTTCTGGATGGTCCACGATTTCCCGGACGATGCACGCTTTCTAACCGAAGACGACCGCGCCCGGGTGATTCGACGACTGAGAATGGACCAGCAGGCATCCGCGAAGCACGAAGATTGGAGTACGAGATATCTATTTGATGGACTCAGGGATTGGAAGATGTGGCTCGGCATGGTTATTTATATGGGCTGCGATATGCCACTCTATGCCTTCTCACTCTTCCTCCCAACCATCATCATGGAATCCGGCTGGAGCACGAACTCTATCCACACCAACCTTTTGAGTGTCCCCCCATATGCTGCAGCCGCTGTCCTCACAGTAATGATCGGGTTCATCGCAGATCGTACCAACCAGCGTGGCTTATGCAACATTTTCGCTAGCGTCATTGGTATTGTTGGGTTTATCCTGCTCATTGCTTCGAACAGCCCAGCGGTGAAATACGCCGCTACATTCTTAGGGGCTCTCGGCATTTATCCCTGCATCTCCAACACAATCACGTGGATGGCCAACAACACGGAGGGTGTATACAAGAGGGGTGTCGTGTTAGGATTTGTCATCGGCTGGGGAAACCTCAATGGCATCGTCAGTTCAAATATCTACTTCGATTCGCCTCGCTACCTTCAGGGGCATGGCGTCGTGCTTGCCTATATGGTACTCTTCCTCTTTGGCGGTAGTCTCTTGATGACTATCCTGCTCAGGATAGAAAACAAAAAGAGGCGTGAAGGCAAGCGAGATTATCTTGCTGAGGGAAAGAATGAAGCCGAGCTTGACCTGATGGGCGATGGACGGCCAGATTTCTTCTATACACCATGAGGTGAATTGGACTTGCAAGGTCACGGGCTACAGGACATAAGGGCTGCATTTGATACTTCGCTTATTGTTTATACCTAATCAAGTGCTGCTTGCTGGATATAGCGAGACGACGGGTCAGATAGACGCGAGTTTGAACATATATACCTAGGTATATATAGCATAAACATATATACTTAATTCAAGCTATCGATAATATGCGATTAACTCTGACCCCCTTCTCGTACGCCTTTTTTCGTCCCTTTTCCCTGTCTCTACTCTGTTGCTCTTTAGAACATAAAGGTGTTAAAGGCTTACGTGCGGCGTCTTTACGAACCACATCTAAATAAAACTCAATACTTTTGGCCTTTAGATTACAACCTATTTCCTCAAAGGCCAACAATATAAATTGTGTTTCTATTAATACCAGAAACAAAAACGAAGCAGATTCATCTTTTGCCTCCCAGCCTTGAAACCTCCAGGTAAGCGGGATATCACGAGAGCACCAATTGGCCCGGGGGGGGGGGGGGAGAAGAAGAGAAAAAAAACTTTTTCTCTTGTGTACCACTCATGAGAAGAAACACGGATTATGAGCATACTTAATTCATCCTGCAACAGTATATGCAATGTTCGTGGTGCCTAAGTCGTGTGCAGCCGCAGTACAATTAGAGGCCCTTTCAAATAAACAGCCATTAACAAAGCGTGCGCAACGGTGATGACCGCCAACGTCCTTAGAGAACCAAGGAGATGCTTGACATAGCGAGTCTTATTGACTATGGCATGACGCAGTTGTTGCGCTCCCTTCAATAATTATACAACCGGACTTTAAATTCAAAGAGCTTCTCGACTCGCGCCATCGGCACAACTTGGCGTTTCAGCAGGAAGAAATATTGCCTCAAGTGGCTCGAGCTAGAAAATCGGCGAGTAAAAGATTAATTAGAGCAGCAGGCGAAGACGAAACTTGAGATATGAGAGTGTAGTTTTGGAGGCGAGTGATACAGAGCGAAGAAAAGGGAGGAGGGAGAGTGTTGGGATTTTAAGTTTTAGGTATGTTCAGTTAAGCAAGGCCTTCAACTCAAAGACAGACAAGACCGCCCTGGAGAGTGCCCGATGAGCGCGGAGCGCATACCGTGCATCATCGCTTGGCATGATGGTATCAAGCCGTCTCGACCTTCGTCATTCCCTCACCTTTCAGGAAGCTTACCGACAAGCTAAGCACACAGCCTTCTGTAGTCGACTACAATGCCTATCATGCCTCGCTAAATAACCTACGTGACCCTACCCCGAATATGAGACATTTGGGACACGGAAATTTCGGAATCTTGCTTGACAAGGTGAATAATGTTGAGAAAATACTGCTACCCAGTAAAGTTGCCCTATATAGGTGGCGAATCTCACTCCTATCTTCTAACCACACCCATATTCTTGGAAGCGAGGATATCTGGAAGCATGCTGGTCTTTCGGAGTACATATAAAAGAACACTGGTTTAATTCTTGTAACCTCTCCAGGAATGGTGTGTAGTAGTTACGCATGCGTTGCGTATGCATACCCCAAAATTCACCCATCGGCGATGCTAAGTTATGGAGATATATGAGCATACTAGTATATTTTTCATGTTTCACGATATTCATCACAGCAGTCCATCGTAAATCAGTAATGTGAGCAATCGGTTAATGATGCGCTTTCATTCATGATTAAGTCATGAGCCGTGGCGCGCCCTCTCGTTTCCTCCCTCCAGCTGACCGATCGTGTCCGCACGATGCGAAGCGACATGTAAACATAGGATTAATAATTCGTACATGCAACTCATATTTGATGCTATTTGCTTATGTATCAACTGAGGAACATTCGAGTTCTACGTCCCTCCCTGTCTGCTCCTCCTCAAAGTGAAGTTAGATGTAATAGTCACTTGATACAAACTAACACCTACATGGGAAGGGAACGGAAGGGCAAATTCGTTACATACTATGTAGATGCACAGTTCAACTTCATCCGCTTGCTGGACAATGCTATTAAAAACTAGCCGCGAGTTGGGCTTGGCAGTATCCCCCCTCACTGGCTCGCGATTGAGCTAGAAATACTCAATCTAATGACGGGTAAAAACTCTGAAAAGGGGAGTTCCGGTGCAAAATTGTAGGGTATCCTTCTCTCGAAACCGTTTTATGAGGTTTCGGTTATCTATTAGGCTCCTATTGATCGTGAGATGAGCCTATGTCCCTCTAGCATGCTTGCGGAGGCTTCAACAGGGGCCGCAAAGCCTGCCGTGAAACCTGCTGCGGCGCAACAATCCCACAGAGAGTTAGGATCCCACCATGTTAGGAGGGATATACCGGCTTTCTTACTCGTCATATTGACAATGCCATTTGGAGTCTCTCGACGCTAGGCGTAGAGGTCATCCTACTGTCTGAAAAAAAAAGGCAGAATCAAGGAGCCAGGGCGGATGTCGTTATTTTCGAAAAAGTATTGTTTCCTTGGTACATTTCAGTGCTTGTTAATCTGTCGCTGTATGAGGTCGAGTAACCAAAAGGTATTTGTTCATGGTTATTGGCTGGATAAGCACAAAGTATACACAGTAGGTAGGTTCTATTCACATACCTCTATCTTTTCATGCGCATCATAATTACACCGCGTTTGTTTGAATGACTAGGTATCCCGAGACATCTCAAATACCGTGAGGAGCAGGGATTTCTCTCCACGTAAACGCGTTGTGCAGAGTAAGAAGAAGTGTGTGTTCGACTACATCGATTTGGATGGGTATTGGTTGTAGGTGGTGGTACAGGGCCATCTTTTTGGGTCTTCACAGCTCACGCAATATAATCTCGAATATGCCTGCATCGAATTAATGTGTGCAGTCAGGCAAATAAACGATAGATGTCGATTGAATCAGTAGGCGGTTTTCGTCCACCCCGACTTGTGTGACGGCGTGTTCCTTGGCGTGACAGCGCTTCGGTAGGTAGCTCAACCAGTCATGTCATACGGGCCAATCATGGTCCTGCTATGGCAGAGTTAGCTACCGCAAACGGCAATTCGGTGTCTCGCTAAGACTTGTTTACAACCTTGGAAGATTAGGATGGCCAATGTGCTTTTCCTGCGTCTTGCTCTAATCAGTTATTACAGGATCAATTGCAAATTGCATCAAACGCATGGGGGTTTCTGTTAACACTATGCGTTGAGATATGTTTCTAGTGACGCACACATGATGAGCGAAAGAATCGGTCTGCATTGCGTTGCCGACGAGACAGACGCCCGAGTGAGATAGGCGATAATTGGGGCAGAGAACGTTCTTCTATGCACCGTTCCGCGAAGATACTCGCACGCTGCAACTATCCACGGCAAACAAAGGAAGCAAGTAGCCATATAAGTAAATCAGTAAGTAGGTAGTTAGGGGGATGGCCAACGCAGGGCTTTACGACCGAGTCAGAGCCTCCGCGGTGGATGGACACTTGATTCCGAACTACCTCGTTGGTCGGGTGCCTCGACTCGGCGGCGGGGAGCCTTGGTGCATCAATCGAATTGTTAGCACGGCCAAGTAATTGGACTTCACAAGTGGTAGAAGAAATGCGGTGTAGCATACACCCACCACCCACCACCCTCTGCGTGTGTCCGCCCGCGGCCGACGGCTCGTGATCTGGGGGGACAGTTCAGCATGCGGGGCCCACTATGAACTGCGTCTTTGACCTTGTATGATACTCAGAAAGCCCGCTGATGATCTTCAACGTAGCTGGGGCTGTTAGGGATTCTTTTAATCAGTGATATCCCTGAGCGCAAACCGCTGCACGTCCACGTGCGCCGTGAGGCGTTTGGCTCTCATACCTAGGTACATACTTTTATACCTGATTTAATGAGTAACTCAATAGGTAAGCTTTGCCAGCGGGAATATAGATCAGCTGCAGATGCTGTTGACCTAGGATCGCCTGATTTCAACTACATATGCTCCGCGAAATCTGGGCTTCATATGTAATAATCTGAAAAGGGATCATTCTTGGGGCAGAGGCCGAAACCGCAGTCGGCAATGGCCTTTCTCTAAAGTCAATGCCGTTCCGATCACATGAGACGTAATGCAGCCTCTCCAGCATTTATCTGTATCTACCATACACGTTACTGCTGTGCGTGCTTTGCAAGAAATTAACTAGGGCTACCTTTCAACCTACCTAGACTTCCATGTACTAATTCAAATCCTTACATACATGTAGATCTCCCATGTCGACTGCCTGTAGGCGCATGTATGTGCTGTTCTGCGTCGTATATTCGCACGTGTTATTCAACCTGGCATTCCTCGCCATCACCTGGTAAGATCCGATATTAAGCACAAATGATTTTAGTATTTCTTGGGTTTGTCTTAAAGCACTTCCCAGGAACAGCATTGATCGCCATGTACATAGTGTATTGGGAGTCTACTATAAGAAGAATACCTACACCTACCTATATAAGTAGGTACCTCCAAACGCCCAGGTACCTGACATCTTGTATATGGTGCCTTCCTACAGGTAGGTGAGTGTGTCCTAATGAGGGTAGCACGTTTGACTGGCTTGCCTTACCTATACCTGGGCAACACGCCAAACGGGTTACGATTCATCCTTCCAATCTACCCGTTTCCTCGCCCCGGTCCTTCTCCCCCGTCTCTACCTACCAAGTTTACCGATACGCACGCAGACAAGTGCAGCCCTTGCGGCTACTGGGACGAGTTAAGTGCTCTGTGTTACAAGACGTGTTGCGGAGAAGTATCTCTGCTCTACAGCAAAGCAGACAAGTCCCAGCCCTACCGCTGCCATATACTCACATGATATTCCTATTCTCCAGGCTTCAGCTCACCTAGAATCTACCTCGGCCTCAGACTAACCTCAGCCTGTGTGCTGTTGTTATTGCTGATTCTGTATTTAGTTTTCCTCGACTTCCTATCGGAAGCCTCCTATCGAGATTGGTCTCGTAACCGACACTCGACTCTAACTGCCTGATTGGAACCTCGACAAGTTTCTATGGCCACTCATTCTTTTCTCCCTGCAGGAAGCAATACGGCTACTTGCGTTCTCGACCTTCTTCGTTGTCACCATTCGCCCTTTGGATAATTCGCCCGAAGCGCCTCGTAGGGACTCTGCATGCATCGTTTCTACGCTGATTATACCGCACATTCAGTTCTTTCACTTCATACCACCACGTCAGTGACCTGGCTCTATCCATGATTACACTTGGTGCATCGCGGCCGTTTCCCTCCCTTACTTTATTTTGACTCTGTCCTCAACAGCCCGTTAATATCAGAACAGGACGCCACATCGACTATTAGCATTTTTCATATATTTATTCCATTCCTTTCAGATTCTCACAAACCGCTTCTGTCAAATTCGCATTGCCTCATGGCCCCTGATACCATGCCACTCACTCTCATTGCCTATCAGCGCTGTCGATCAAACTGAGCCACAAGTTTAACCTTCCAAGAGACCGGTTACTGCTACGCGACCTCACAGTCACGAGGGGCAGTTCGCTATTCGTCAGGCTCTCTGTATACGAGTTGAACAGCCTACCGCTACAGGTGTGAAGCAGCCGCGAGGCTGAAGCCATATTCCAGTCCACAGCGCAGCCACAAGACTTCGTTTAATTGCCGTACCCAACCAAGCTCACGCAACAAATTACCCAGACAGCTAACGAAACGGAACGTTTCCTAGTAGCCTCCCTGTGTTCCACGCATGGGCTACGCGCTGTGTTCACAGGTCTTGAGATCTCCTCCTTGTGAATAGGGGTGCTTCCAAGTTATTTATACACACCTCTCAACTCCATATCGCCCACCATGCCACCCTTTCCAACTAACGACAGCTTCCAAAGTGACAACAGCGGAGAAACATCAGGTCATCCGACTCACATACAGATCATCGTCCTCTTCGAGCGCCTAGGTGCTGCGCTCTCACTCGTGGCTGTTGTCTGTATCTTCGTGGCTTTCGCTGTGTTCAAGCGACTTCGAACAGTCCCAAATACGTTCATCATGTTCGCGTCTGTCGCTAACCTAGGAGCCAGCATCGCCTGCTTGATAGGATATTCAGGTGTTCTAGCCGGTTCTACTAGCCGTTTATGCCAAGCTCAAGCCTTCATGTTTGAACTGTAAGCATGATCAATGATGCCGACATCTTGCTGCGAAACCATGATGACCATACTAAGCTTTCAGCAGATTTATGCAATCAGATCCATGGTGGTCCTTCGCAATGGCAGTTAACGTGTACATGGTTTTTTTCTTCTCCGCAAACCCTAACAATCTTCTAAGATATTGGTATGCTTACTTCGCTGTTTGCTACGGTATACCATTCGTTCCGGCACTATGGCTGCTCTTGGTCCGAGATGGGGTTGGTGGAAACGTATATGGAGACGCTACGGTATGGTCATTTTTCAGGTTCCGCTACAGCCATACTGATAGCTTGTTAGATATGGTGCTGGATAGATAGAGACTGGTCCGACCTACGTATCTACACATACTACCTACCCATATGGGTATGCATTGTTCTATCGGCTTTCATCTATATTGCAGTTGGATATTATGTCTTTCAGCAGCGCAACCAACTCCGAAACCTTTCCTCGAATAACCCAACGCGTGACTCTCCGAACCCTCGGGATTCCGGAGAAAAGGTAACAACTTTGCCCACAAATCACCCAGCTTATCAAGAATCCAGGACTGATAAGTGCCTCGATAGGATCTCTTCGCGAATGCGGCAGTTATGGGCACTGTCAACCGCGAAGTGCTTCAAGTGACGACGATAAACACCGAAAGCGAACAAGTCACTCGGCCTTTATCCGGCACCGCCCCCCTTGGCTGGCTTAAGGGCCCAGTTGACGGCCAGGCCAGTTTTGACCGACAGGCAGGCGTATCGACTCCAGCACCAATTGCGATAACAACGACATGTATCACTGCTAAACCACGCGCGAAAAAGTCTCTCTGGCGTCATATACAGGTAGGCTTTGATAAATGGTGCAGCAAGTTCAGTCATATGGATCCCGTGAAACTGGCGTATTTGCGTACGTCTTTTGTGTTTGCAGTCAGTGTTCTCATCACTTGGACTCCAAGCAGTATCAACCGTGTGCACGACATCGTCAATCCAAACGAATTCAGCTATCCCCTCAACCTTGCAAGTGCCATTGTACTGCCTCTGCAGGGCTTTTGGAATGCCATCATATTCTTTTCCACAAGCTGGACGGCCATGCGACAGGAAGCGCGTGCCAAATTAGATCAATTGAAAGGTATCCCCAGGGGCCGGAATACAGCTGAAGCCGTCCGGATCGAGCGTGAACGAGTCATCGAATTAGAAAGAAGGGTTACCCGCCAACGGGACGATGCCGATAGTGAGATCAGCGTGACGACAACTATCGGTCTAAGTGGTGATAGTCAGCGCAACAGCATCATAGGTTCAAGGGGGGATTGTGTGACGGGCCTCTAGAGTAGAATGGAGTCTACAGACTAAATGGGGCTTAACGTTCTTAGTAACCTCGAGAGCAGCTTGTATAACAATGCACTCTCAAATCAAGACTACCCAGTCCGCGATACGATTCTCTCTCTCTCTCTCAATGGTACTGCATTCATCTTATAAATCCCAATTAGAAAGGCCCCTGCACAATAGAGAACCAGGATCTTCGTCCGCTTTGAAAATCAGCCGCTGTTAGTTAGTAAGGTATCGTAAGATATTTGACATAAAGTACTTGAAGCGTTTTGCTTTTAATAGATCTCAGCCTTATGTGAAGTTCTCGCACGAATCATTACAAAGACATTTTAATGAAACAGCGTTCCATTCTAACAGATGCAAGCAAGAATGTGGTCTATCTAAGATTATACCAACACTTTCAATATACATAGCGGAATGTCGCAGCCCTATCACCTTGCGCAGACAACTCTTCTGGTGTAAACTCATTATGTCCGCCTTCCCTCACGATTCTCGCCCTCTTCCTATTGATACGCATATAGGCCACAAGTAATATGATGGCCGCAATGAGGCCAACGCTTGCGAATGCCAGCTCCAAGGCGTGACCCAAGATATATCTCGGCGAATCCCTTTGTCTGTAAAAGTTGGAGGCGAATGCACCGCCCAGATTACCCGCGCCGATTTGTATTGCCATACCAGCGCTCCTCTTGTAGCTCCCGGATAGATTATTTGATAGCCATGCGATGTTGCCTGCAAACCCCGGGTAGATCCCAGCAGCAATTATGAAAACGCCGGCGTACACGACACCCGGAGTACTGGTGGAGATGCATCTTGTACTAGGTCAGTTTGGCGAAATAAGGGGTTGGAGATCTGGGCTTACAGGATATATCCGACAATTATCACACATAGGCATGTAAGAATGAACGGACTTCTCTTGCCCACGCGATCGGAAAGATATGCCACAACCACTGCCAGAATAGCTGCCACGACGTATATCGGAACCGTCAAGAGCTGAGCGGTGGACGACACATAACCTAAATTTTTGATGATTGTGGGTAGAAAAAGACTGATGCCGTAGAGCGGACAGACAATCTGAAGGGGTGGTTAGACGACTCATTCACATGATAGCTCTTGATAAAATTGCTACGTACCCCCCAGTAAACGAAGATATTAACCCATATCTGCCAGTCTTTGAACGCTGCCCATACGTATTTCCACTCAAACTCTTCAGCTTGGGAGACTTGCACGCAGTTCTCTTCTGTATCTTCCGAGTGACCCTGATACTTGAGGCGGAAGATGACAAAGGCCCGTTCTTCTTCGGTGAGGAACGTCGCCGTCTCGGGGAAGTCATAAAGAAGGAAAAAGGCGGCGACGGCAATCAAGACCTACGTCATTCAGTTTGGAGATAACGATGGTAGTAGATGTTGAGCGAGATGTTTGACGCACCGTAGCTATACCTTCGAGAATGAAGATCCAGCGCCATCCCTCAAGCCCTCCTAGCCCGTCCAACTTTGCGATGGCGTAAGCCAGCAGCCCGCTGAATGCTCCTGCAATTGATGCCGCCGAGAAGAACATGGCCTGGCGAAGCTGAATCTCACGTCGGCAATACCTGTGCGAATTCTCAATCAGCCTGGCGAGCAGATATGAGATGTTCTTTATGAATAAAAAGTACACACCACATTGTTAGATAGTACTTGAGCTTTCAGTCAGTATTAGAAGCACCGCATACGTTCTGGGCTAGACTTACGGCACACCCAGGGTACAAGCCCGCTTCAGCAACGCCGAGAAACAATCGCGTACTGAGAAGTCCTTTGAAATTTTGCACGATCCCCATCAGCGTCAGGATAGTTCCCCACGCTACCATGATGGTAGGTAGCCATCTGCTCGGGCGAAGTCGTTTGAGGAGGAGATTGCTCGGTACTTCGAAAGCCGCATAGGCGAAGAAGAATACCGTCAGGCAGAGGTTGTACTGGTCGTCCGTCATGTGCAGGTCTTCCTGTAAGCCCTCGATCTTCGCGTTGCCGATATTGCCACGGTCGAGGAAAGAGAGAAGATACAGGAGAGCGAGTACGGGGATGAGCCGGATGTCCATCTAGTGCGGAATGTAAGTAAGTTATTGCTATACAAGCTGGAAATCATTTCCGATCTAGTCTCAAACACACCTTTCTCAGAATCTTCTTCTCATCTAGATGTGCGAACGACTCATGACTGACCCCGGACGCCGTGGCCATGGCGTCGATGTGGCCGATTATGTCTTTCCGCGTATGACCAGCATCCTCCTCGACCTCGACCACATCCGGCTTCTCAGGCGTAGTACTCATCGCAGAAGATTGAAAATCTAGACTCTATATGGTGCCAGACTAGAGGAAGAGGAAAGGTTCTCGCGGGGTGAATTACCGCGAGGACGAGATTTATCCTTCCTCCCCAGTACCAGATCAGACCCATGATGTGATCAGCCATTACTGCTTATCTAGCATAGGACTAGAATAGGACTAGGGGCACGATCACTGTTACTCGGTGACCGTGGATCACCATTCCCCGCATAGAGATCCTCGCCGCTCCCCCGCATTCCAAGGAATAGTTGTGGATGCTGAGTAGGCTTGCCGTAGCAAATGCGGGGATACCGGTAATTCGATACCAATTGCTACTGCAACCTTGGTCACCCCAGATATCCCCATGAGGTTGGCAATGACGGATACGGGTCTCTATTTCTTTTGAATTCATCGATGTGGTCGGTGATCGTTCTAATGTCACTTGTCTTCTATGGCTCTCAAACAGAAGGCAGACACAAGAATAGAAGTTGGCTGCAGGAATCCGTACCACATCGCAGGATAGCTCTGCTTGAGGAGAGTGCTTAAATCAGATGACGTTCCTGTTGGATGAACCTCCGTAGAGAAGGAGGTGGTGATTGGTAGATATGCCCATTGTGCTGAACAGAAACATGATTAGGATTCAGGAACGAGTTTTGGACTAGGTGCAAGGACGAATAGACGTACTTTAATCGTCACATGGAGCACCGATCCTACTGCTATCACACAACTTTTTGACTGGACCCTGCATTCCATCTATCATTCGGCCGACATAAAGCTTGCGCGAACTTTCTTAACTCCGTGCGCGCGTTTAGTCCCCGGGGATTTCGGGCTCTTTGTGCAACACGATCAGTCGGCGTTGCTCTTTTTTACAGTTGATAGACTACCGTAGCAGGAATTGGTGTTCAGTCTTCTTAACGAGTTTTTCAGACTGACAACTTCAGCTCGACGGATGTCTGACACGTACACTTGTACTATTAATTAGACGAAGTATCAGGATATATGGAAAGAATGACTTCAGTTAAGTAGATCAGAATCGATTCATCACCTTCCGTTTTGACTTTCAGACCGTGGTATTGCAATAGAGAGATTTAAAAACGATTATATGTTGATCGATATCACTTCCGAGCGAATGCTGCATGAGTTCTTGTTGGATCAGTTTCAGGAGCAGGTCTTCGATCGATGTGACCTTCCGAGGCTAGTGTCGGGAATGTTGTATCGACTGTCAACGACTACGACGAAAGGGTAGCGGTGACAACTTAGCGACACATGGGAATGCGCGCAAACCACTCTCTTGAACACGGTAATCTACTTCATATCAGAAATCGATCGCTCGATAATCCCATGATTCTCATCAACTTGATGCCGGTAGATTTGATCAGGTAACCTGGCATTGCCGCATTCTCCTTTCAACCGCCGGATACTCCCCACTACCATACTCCTTCTGCGGTCCTTGTCTGCCTAGAAATTCATCGGGGTTCCCCAATAGCGTGAACGGTATATTTGGACAATGGGCATCGAGACTTCAGCTGACGGGTGGCTGTGTTGCCGATTCGATGTTGTGGACAATATCTGGGACAGGTCCATCTCATCAAGTCAAAAGGAACTACTGTTAGGAAAAGCATAACTGATGAGTTGCACCTTATCACTAGTGGAATAACTCAAAGCGTTTGGATATTTGAGAATTGTTTTGCTAATCGCCTTGAGTGGCGAGTGGTTCGACGTTGATGGCGTTTATACAGCTTTGTTCAGTTCTAAGGTCCTAGTAGTACTAGACTACCTGTGTGCGGGGGTGGGGTGGTGGGATACGAGGTGCTCCTACCAGGAAGACACATAGATACCTAACTATGTACCTAACCTACCTACATGATACCGTCTATAGCAGTAGACCAGGCAGTAGACCAGGCAGTAACCAGGTGGATACTTAAGTAGGTAAGTTGCCTTATTGACTTCTGAATGTCGCAGCGATCCGGATTGAATGTAAAAGACTACCTAACCTAATGCGCATCAACTACTAGGTAAGTGCATGATTACTATCGATCAAAATTATATATAGTAATAAGGTAGGTTAGGATATAGAACAGGCCTCCATGGACTACCTACCTAGTAGAAATCACACATTTCCAACCATTGAAGATCCAGACTCTGGCATGCCCGCCCCGGATAGGCAAGCCATTCTACTAGCCAATAGGTATGTTCTAAACGTTAATGCATATAAATAAAGCTGACATGGTGTCTGGAGGCTTTTCAATATTCTCTGTGGCAACAGCGGTAACCAGATTCGTATCACCCGCCACTTACATAGAAGCATTATCTGACAACAGGTATCTGTTTCCATGTTGTAATGGAAATACCAGCTTTATCAATTCTGAGAAACCCATACTGTTACCACCAACATCTGTGACGCCTTGGCCGAGTTGTTGGGTCAATAAAGGCGCTCGATTATTGCGCCTCTTGGCGTAACAAGTGATATTTAGCAGTCGCATCGTGCATCGACCATAGCGAATATCTTCACGCAAGGAGAGGAAAGGAGCCACAACAGTAGCCCAAGTTTCGAGAATGGGTGTTTGATGATTACTGCCGTCGAGGAAATCACGATGAAAGAAACTTCGGTTCTCGACAGTTCGAGTTTGAAAAGCTCTGTTGGGTCAATACAATAGCTTACCGTGGATCTATATTGGTCAATACCAGTCCGCCATACTTCAGTTTGATCCAAATCCGGTTTGGAATCACCTGTCGTGCGCGCCACAGCTACTGGCTGACATGACGATCTAGCACACGATATAAGTCTACAAAGACTTACTAATGAGCTATTTTGTATTAGTTCATCGACTGTGAAACAATTCGAGGTAGTTACATCTCATACCTGTACCGCAATTTCGGAGTATGTTATGAATGATGAGCGCAGCCATTACGTGAACAAATTCATATCCTAAACTTAACGATATACTCATTGCTTAGAATACCAGATGCCGCGTAGATAAAGCTCCTCAATTAGATTCAATCATCAGACCCAAGCCGACGGTCCAACGGAAGGGGACATCGGACCGGTGTCATTCCCCTGCTCACTCTGAGCCAGGTGCGGCGGTGGGTTTCGTTCAATCATCGCCTGAGAATAATATATTCTCAGCCTTACTCGCCTTTCCTCTCGCTTTGCGAGCCTGTCGTTGGAAACGCGCTCGCATCTGCTGGTTCTCTAATAAGCTGCAACCCGCCAACCCCGGACCAATCTGGATCCTGTCAGAAAACGGTTGTTTATCCCGAGACATACATTTCCTGTTACACCAGTCTAGTGTTCCCTGTCGAGTTCTGCCAGAACGCCGTTGGCATTCATTACTGACTGAATACCATGTGACGTGGTTGGCATCACGGGGTTGACAGCGCCCGGCTTACGCCCCCAAAAAGCCACAGCATTATTCGCTGCGCGTTTTTGACACATAGGAATGCCATGGTTCCATGTCTTTTATGTTCTTCTATCCTTCTAAACATCCAGCTGTCCGGTATCTGTCAAGCTCACGTGGGTGGTGATACGTCACCGACGCATCACCCCCTTTTCTCCCCGACACTCCAATGAGATAATACGAAATTCCCGATTGTTGTACACGGCGAGTCGGCACCTACCGTCGTCTTTCTAAACTCTCGTGAAGTCCTCTGCATTAGACACGTGAAGCCACTCAAGTTTCTGCGGATATCCCCACCGAAGCTCGATCCCTGTCCTTTGCTCAGTCGTGTGAGGCCAACAATGGCGAGCCGTGGATCGTTCAACGCCACGTTGCACTGCAGCACGATGAGCCGCAAGCAGTAGAACACACTATGGATACTCTCTGTCCTACCTCGGCTGTTTTCTACTTTCTACTTAGATGTTGTTGGCTTTGAGATAGCTCAGGGACAAAGCAAAATGCCGTCAGAATGCCGTTAGAATATCGGAAGCAGCCAAGCAATGAGGATATGTGGACTTTGAATCGGTGTCGATGGTCTGACCACCACCGGCACGCCGTTGGGGAACTTCATACGCCTCAACCAAGGCGAGCGACCATCATAGCAACACCACAGTATCGCGCTGGATATAGTGTGGGTCAGAACGACGATGATTGGGAGAAATCATGTCCGGAATAAGGGGAAAAACTACCATCAGTAAGGCTACTGCTACCTATAAGCATTTCTGGAGCCAGTCCTGAGACGTTAGATCAATAGGCACGCGTGATAGGACTAATCCGCATACTTGGCATCAAATGAGATAGAATTCTCCGTAGGATTCACCGCGTTGGGGCTGTAATGCTACCTGAGTACGTCCTCATCGACCACTCTCAGGAGCCTAGGGGGTAGAAGATTTATACCAGAGCCTTCCACCCAGTGTCCCGGCTCAGGATGTTTGACATGCTTTGCCTTTTAATTACTCACGCGGCGGTTCCTGCATAGTGCCCTCCCTCTCTTCCCCTGGTCACAATCTCTTTCAATATGGAGAGCATACGTCTCCTTATATTATACCTTGCGGTACCAAGCCTCTTCATCTCCGTACTTCGGCAAATACTTTCGTGGAGGAAAAATGCGGGGAGTTCTGGCAAGGCATTCCCTGGACCTCAGCAGTTCCCGGTCATCGGCAGAGTACATGACCTGGACCGGTTCCGCATGTGGAAGAAGTTCAAGGAATGGGCAGACATCCACGGACCCATATACCGCACGAGCATGATGGGCCAGCAGTTCATCATCGTTTCTGACGAGAAGATTGCCGAAGAACTACTGGTGAAGCGGGGAAATAAGTATTCCGGCCGACCGCAAATCCGAGCCCTCTTCGACCATAAGACGGGCCCCGGTTACGTTGCACTGATGGACCGTCAGGGTAAGTGGCACGCTGTGTGGCATCCCCAACATGTAGACTGACCGACATCTTCTATCCTCGAAGACTATTGGAAGGAACAGCGAAAATGGGTACATGCCGCTATGGCTGATTTTCATCGCCATCACTTCTACGGGGTGATAGAGTCGGAAGTGCGACGATATCTTGCAGTTCTCTTGATCGACCCAGCGAAGTTTCACGCTTCCACGAGAGAGCATTGCGGACGTATTATGAGCCGCCTCGCCTGGGACGATGCAACTCAAGGTAAAGAGAATGGGGACAGTGCAGACTGCACCCTGGGGTGCATGTCCGTCTCCGGTCCAATTGTAAACACGATGACCCCTTTATGGCACCTTCCTTGGGCCATGAACCCCTGGAAGAAATTTGAGCGGGCCAGAGAAGACACCCAGAGAGCATGGTGGCTTAACTCCTTCCAGCTCGCCAAACAGAGATACTTACAAGGTAACCTGCCTGAGAATACTTGGGCGTACCGTTATTTCGCCGGTCTCCAAAAGGGAGGCAACTCTACACTCCAGCAAAACGCGAAAGAGGAAGAGTTCGCGAGCTGCATGCTGGGGTTCCAGAACCTGGTTGGAGTCGTCACCATCGCTGGTCCCATGGAATTCTTTCTCATGGCAATGTGTCTGAATCCCAAGTGGCAGAAGAAAGCGCAAGAGGAAATCGACAGAGTCTGTGGGGATAGGTTACCAACTACCGCAGATATCCCGGAACTCCCGACGGTGCGGGCATGTCTGAAAGAAACGCTCCGATGGCGATCCGGGGTTCCGCTTGGTGAGTCGATGACCCCGGTCTATATAGTTCTCGTCTTTGACTGATCGATCTTGGAGGTGTCCCGCATCAATGCGAAGTCGACGATCAGTTCCGCGGTGAGACAATAAAGAAGGGTACTATCATTCTGGCTTGCGAATGGTAAGTCGCCGTCCTCGACATTAGCTTCTCCAATTAACCCGCGGTGCAGGGCTATCAATCGCATCCCGGAGAAATACCCCGACCCCGAGAACTACCACCCTGAGCGCTACCTCGAGAAAGGCTGGCCCACGTACCAGGAACCACTATCGAGATATCCGAACATGCGTGAGGGTGTCGGAATGCACACGTTTGGCTGGGGTCGCCGGACGTGTCTGGGTCAGCACATTGTCGATGACGAGATGTTCGTTTCCGGCGCCGGCGTACTCTGGGGCTTCGATCTAAGTCAGCAGAGGTGTCCTAAAACGGGCGAGGTCATCGACTTCGACACCGAGGCGACCAATGCCCACGTCATCCTCGAGCCTGACCCGTTCCCCTGTGATATAAAACCTCGAAGCCCCGAGCGTGCTGCCCTAATCCTCAAGTCTTACCAAGACGTCAGGGATGAGCTCCGGGTTTGAACCCCGAAGTTATGCATGTAGGCTCGAAGTATCTTGAGTCTTATATCAACGATGAGTTGTAATTAGTCGTTAGAGTGGAAGGTTCCAATTCCAAGATCCCTATGATGCGCCCGCTCATTTGGATAAGCAATTTGCCGCGCAAGTTTTTGATCATAGAGAAAGAGAGATAGAAACGTCAAGCATCATAGCGGGAGTGGTCAAGTCTATAAGACAATCATACATAGTGTATTGATACGCCATCATAAATTTCACTTTTTGTTGCTATATATACATATTCGTATCTTCATCCACCTCATAATATCGCCAGAGCATTCGGCGGTGATGCGATCCCTGAGAGCACGTTAAGATTCTGGATCGTCAGGAAGAAATTCCATCGGTCGCTTGCGTGCAGCGCCTCGGCCAGATCCTCCAGGTCTAGGAACTCGACAATGTTCTGTCCCCAGCCTCCGATGAATACTTGGTGCAGCGAGCGTACATGACCGCCAATGTCGAAGCTAAAGGAACTCTATAAACACCGTGTCAGTCGAGCATGCCAAGGCCATCCGCACACGATCTGAGCTGTACTCACCGACTCGAACGCAGGGTTGTCCGCCCCCACAAGTGATAGTTTCTTCTCCCACAGCCATCGTAGCGATCGATCGCTGGCTTCCATGCCGACGTAGGGCCACGATTCCACAGCGAGAAGAGCTCGCTCCGTGGCGTTGAGGGTGTTGTACTGCCGAACCCACCCCGTGCGGATGATGAGCATATCACCCGGCTTTGACCAATCCGCCGGCATCTTCTGCCAAGCGGCCACTTCGTCCAGCTCGTCTGGCGTGATGCCTCGCTCGACGAATGCATCGAATGTCTGATTGGTCGCGTCCATCCACCCGGCATAGTCGAAAAGAACAGCTCGTACGGCTATTCCCTTTTCAGCTGGCACTTGAATCCCGAGAACTTCTGTAGGATGTGGCCCTATCACGTCCTCGTAGTTGGCGATGAGGTCGTTGTACCACTGGTAAGTGTACACACTGTTGTTGGTGGAGTACGGGTAATGACGCAGACCGTCGAACTGTGTGGACACCTGCGTGTTCATCACGAGAACGTCGTCGGTGTAGCCGTCCTGTGGCAGGAAGAGATGGTTTAGGGGCTTCCGGGCAGAGTTCGCAGGCGGATCGGGAATATCAAGCCGCAAGTTCAAGGGGAATGTCCTTCCATCTTGGATGGTTTGCGAAGCAGCGAGGACTGTGTCATTGGTGATGTGGTTTAGGGCGCCGAGTTCATCATCGGCACCCCAGATTCCCCACGCTGCCTTCGTGGGATATGAAGAATTCAAGGGCAGCTGGTCATATGACGGCCAATTGGCGTACAGGTCAACATTACGATCGAACTTGCGCTCGACTCGTTTATCGGACGCCCTGCCACTAGGATAGGCAGCTGAAGCTACCACCAACGATGAAAGGATGAGCTCAGCAGTCTTCATCGTGGGCAAGTAGATGGGATGAGTCTTAGGTGAGTACTTTCGATCCGTCTGACCCTGACAAGCTTCTGCTTTTATAGCCCTCTCATCGCGGAGCCGGAGTGACCATTTTCCATCGGCGATGAGGATGGAATCGGACTTTGACGCTCATCCATGTTGCGGAGATTTCCTTCGCCGACAAGAATTGGGCATAGATAATATCCTAAGTCAGAATTTTAGGCAGACGTCGGATATAGGTACCCAGTGGTTCGTTTCTCACAGTTTATCGCCGGCGTAGTTGCCGGGTCAAAGTGTTTAGTGACAAGAAGGCGTGGGGTTTAACTCCAATCGGTGATAATGCAAGCTGGGGACCCCAGATAGCCTTAACCATCTGTCCAGGTTAAAATTAAGCTAACGTGCCATAGTGTAGACACTATATGAGCCACGAGGGAGTGGATTTTTACCCTTGATCTGTCGACAGGACCGGGCAGCAACCGGTTGCCAGTAGAGTAAATGGAGTTCGGTATATTCTCTAGGGTATAAGATAGAAGGGCAAAAAGATGACTCAGGGTAGGTTTTTTGTCTGACCTGTAAATACCTACCTTGAGTCATCTTTTATCGTACGTTGAGTTCTTTGTTGATGCAGAGTTATACACTAGGTATGGCTTCATACATTTATTTCCGGGATAAGCAATTATCCGTATGCATTATGACGTGCGGTTAGTAGAACCAAAAGTCGTCTAGTCTAGTCTTACATGAGCCCATAGGAACTAAACTAAGGTATTAGTCCAGGATACCCCGCAAAGTCTCTTTAATCCATGTTATTCGAGTAATTTACCCCGTATTGAATTGAAGATAATCCAGGTGGCATTGCGGAGACGGCCTCATTCGTGGTTTGCTAGGTAGTCATAAAGGCGGAAGTCAGACTAGGTAAAATATTGACACGGAAACCTTGGAGATATAAATTGAGATGTTATTCTTTGGCATACTACAAAGGCAAAACGAATACCCAAATCCCGTTAGGAGAAATCAGACCATTTACAGTGGTTTAGGTACCGTGGCCTAACTCAAGACTGAATATTAATTTTCTCCTTCTCTTCTAATCTACATTTTAGTTTCTATATTTCACTTGTTCCTGACTGTCTCAGACATAAAATGTGTATATCCATTAAAGAAGGGTTCTCAAAAGATATAGGAATATGCATAATGCACCAAACTGTGCGAGTTGACCTTGGAATTGGAGTAGCAACCTATATTAAGGGGGGCCGGTCGTAGTTATGTTCGAGCGACTTTTTGTGTCACTGAAATTGAGCCAGGTATGGTCTGTGACACTACGAGTCAAGAAAGAGGGGTGATAGGAAGCCAACATAATAGTGCGAGACTATCCAAGCCGCTTTCTTTTCCTTGATTCACTCGAGTTTTTCGAGATGATGTGGTCTTGTTGGATGCTACCCACGACAACGTCCTCGTCGTCCACCATCTCCCTGTTCATATGCGCGAGGAAATTCTCCTGTTCCGCGAAGAAGCTCTTCAGCTTCTTCGTTGCTACACGTCTGCCTGCTGCAGATAGGTCGCGAATCTCTTTAAGTTGTATACGAATCCGTTCTTCTAACATTTGAAGCCGGTACTCGGCGAATTGGTTATATAGGTCATTGATGTTGGATATTGGCCGCACAGTAGTGAGTACCGTACTGTAAGACCCAAAGTCAATCATCGTCTTTCTATGCCAGGGATGAGAAGTCATGGGCAACCTTTAGGGTATATGGTTTCACTCTATAAAGGAGACTAACGGTTGCAAGGGGGGAGTTACGTACTCATCCTTTTGGAGAGGGTCGCGAGGCCGAAACGAGGTCACCATTGTGATACGCTCTGTAGTACCGAGGGTTCGGAGAGCTTCATGCTCGATATATCTGCCTTGCAGCACTACCGCGCAACCCTATACAAGGGAGAGTCTTAGCTTCTGATTTTCGAATGAAAATAGCATCAGAGGGCGTTTCATACCATTTGCGGTCCTCGCACTTTCATTATGTCGCCGTTACCAGTGCGCAGTGCTGTTTCTCCCCCAATCATATCCGTACAGTCGCTGAGCATCGTCACACATACAAATGGATAGCTATCGGTGTGCCAACCGACAATGGGCTTATCATCCTCCCAGGGACAACCTCCGATCCCCTCATCGGCCTCAAAATTTGCTCTTTCAGCCACAGCTTCCAGTTCTTCCCTCTTCTCCTCTTCCGACTTGACCGAGATGTTGATATGTGCTATCTCCAAGTCCATTTCAGGGACAAGGTCGATTCCGGCGATTTTGGAAACAATGGCAAGGGTTTCCGGGTTCTTCCACACGTCATATACGAAAGGTGCGTATCTTCAGTCCCGGGTATCAGTTAGCAGGAGGCTACTAGTACGGGCCACAGCACAGATCTTCTCACTTGTTAGCAAACCCCCTCAGGTAGCAATGAGCTAGGTTACTAGAGTATTGGCAATTCTCGAATACCTCCGGCGATAGGACCTCTCGCCTCATCTGCATGATCGCTGCCTCCGTAAAGAGTCGAAAAGGCTCTGAGACGGCAATAGGTGAAACACCCATGGTCTCCGAGAACCCCAGCTCCTTCATTGTGTGTACCTTGGGCATCTCCTTGAAGGCCAAATGCTTGGAAGGTGTGAAGACATCATTGGAGTGGTCTGAGGCATGAGTTTGCGATATTATGGGAGTAAAGTTCGGCTTTGTTTGAGCCACTGCTGCAGCTGCACTGGTCGCCATTTTGTAGGGGCAATGGCTGCTGAACAGGGAGTAAAGAGAGTGTAGAGAATTCTCCCGGTTAGGTAGATTGCTAATGGATGGAGGAATAATATGAAGGGCGAGATATGTCCAGTACTAAATGGAAACGGCTCCTAGCCAATGTTGAGCGAACTTCACAGCCGACAGAATTCTAATATATATTCGATAGCTGTAGCATCGACCCAACCCTGCTCCCCATTTGTTCTCTTTCCACATGATGTAGCGAGCGGTTGCCAGTCATTTTATTCGCTTCGGTACGCATGCCCCAGTGTCTTCCTTGAATCTCTATCGTACGGTTAGTATCTAGTCATAGGTTTATCATCGCACATGCAGCTGGCCAAAGTTAAAGCGGCATCGGCTTTTGGAGGAACAAAAGGTATAGTGTATCTAGCTTACTCGAAACAGTTAAAATGCACCCTTTATCTATGTCTCTAGCTGATCTAGGGTGGTGATCTCCTGGGAGACGTGGGTATCTTGGCGGGGCGAAGGAATCAGAAGCAGCGTTGTCGGACCACAACTTCGTAAAGCGGCATTCACGGTATCATATCTCATGACACACGGGGAATCGACTGGCAGCGAGGCTAATTTGTAAGGGTCATGTGTACGAGCGGGCGAGAAAGGGAAAGCTACGAAGCCGATGCACTCTCTCTGACTCGAACTACGATGTTAATGATCGAAGTTGAACACAAGTCGCTAGCTTTCCACTAAATAAATAAACAAATAAGTAGTCTCAGGCTTCTAAAAGCCGACTACTCGCGCTTGATAAATTTCAGCATTGATATTATGAGATATATATATATTAATGACGACTTATATCATTGCCCATTGTCGGAAATGCCGAGGTGTTGGTGTAGTACGAGCGGGAGGGAGCTGCATACTGCGAAACGGTCCGCTATCTACTACCTAGGTATGCTACCCCGGAAACCCTATCATCGGCTAGCATTACATATGCAGTAAAGGCTAGAAGGTTAGTTTCATCATCTGCTACGTTCTGTTATCTCGCATCTCCTTGAAGTTTAGACCAACCAACCCTGTGGTTCCGATAACGGAGATAAAAGACAACATCAGATACTACACACCTGCCAACATCTCCCGTAACTAGTCCAACAGTGCCTTAGAGCTTGGAATTATCGTGTATATATATCATATCGACATAGATTGATCCCCTATACATAATCAGGAGTAAAACTGGCATTAGTAGGTCAGAAGTGTCTTATATGAGGAAAATACGTTGGAAGATGAAATCGGGATAAAGTGTGTCACGGAACCACTTCACCACAAAACCACTAAAAGTAGAACATTGTCAAGTCTGCTACTTGACCGTCTGCATCCACTATGTATGGTACTGTGACATTGTGACATGAACCGTGCTGGTTGGTCGTTATACACTAAATATTAGTTTGGCCTCACCCATTTTCACCCCAATAGGGCAGTTTTCAGATCTAGAACGTTACTATATCGCATAGACAATGACTAGGCTAGTCTTGACAAGTAACCCGTATCAACTCTCACCAACACTACATGCTCCAAAAGCTTGTTTTTTAGTCACATATATCTCTACGCATGGACTTGCCGTGTATCATCATACACGATGCATGAAGTGGATTGTCACCTTAACAGTATATACAGGTGATGCAGGAATGAGCAGCACGACGATATCACATGTCGGCGGTGGATAGAGAATCTAGTAATTCAAGCTCGCCAAAAATGAAAATAATTCCCCAACCTATCTAGAGCTATAAGTAGCCAGGACACGGACTAGCCCCCGTATTCTCGTCAAGATGAATAGTAATATCACAATACACAAAGAAAGACTTTATATGATTATATAGTTGCCCATGAAGGTCTTCTGATCTTCGTGTAACAACAATGGTCTTTATCTACCCCAAAGTGCGAGGTTCCTTACAAGTAGGCGGCCGAGAACTTGTGCGGCGGGCCAGTTTATCTCTTTAAGTACACCATTCCTTTCATGTCTTTTGCATACTCCTAATAAACGCCGAGACAAATCATACCATGACAGATAGCAGAAGCTTAGTACCCCGATAAGGAGGGGAGAGGGGCCCTCCCGGAACTGGCCTGGGTTACAGCGATGTTGATCTTCGCTGCCGACCATAGTATTATACTGCAGCCAGTCGGATGGTATCGCGAGTGAACTCGCTTGGGAGAATGGCAAGACAAGTTGCAACTCGAAAAAGTTCTCCAAGTTGTAGCTAGAGGCAAAAAAATGGTAACTATCCATGCATCATCACTACATTGGGCAAGACCGGATATATCATGTTGATCATGAGTTGAGAATCAGGGTTGGCCTGAATAGACTGAGACTACCCTAATCAGTTACTTGCAAATAATGCCGTAACCTCCACCTGGATATCGAAAATGAATCGCACAATGTCAAACATTTATAGCCATGTTCAGTTGCAAATTAGTCCGTCTGTCTCATTTAGCCCAGACATTGTTGACTGGACGGACAGTCTGGAGAGGACATCATTGAGGGTCCTGCAGTACATTCCTACATTCGATGACCATTTCAAGCCATCTTGCCTAACGTCACCCGCTTCCTTCTTGTTCTCGATCCATTCATTTCCTGTTCTCTCCTCCCTTTTATTCATGTCTGTGAGACAGCACGGGACGCTTCAAGCTATGTGTCGGATGAAAGTCCGAAAGCAATGTGCTGGGGATTTCGACGATATTCACAGCCGGCTTCCTACCGCCGGCTAAGCTTTTTCGATCTCATCGTGAGACTGATGCCTAACTCTTTTTGGGAGCCTCGTGCACGTGGGAGGGTCCGGCGCCTCCAGTTGTTCCATGGGTCCGCTTGTAATTGGCTTCGAATCGCTCCGTCCACAACTTTCGCATGTCGGCTCCTTTGCTTCTGAGTTTATCATACTCTCTTCCAGTGAACCAGACTGTATTACGCCATACAAGTTAGCATTTCCATTTGTAGCTGGGTTCTTCTGTACTTCAAGAGAATTCACTGCGCCACGACACAGCACAGAGCTGAAATAGAGCAGAAGATATTAACTTACTCTTTTTGAGAGTCTTGACGCGTTCCTTGGCAATTTGGACCCCATTGTGGCCACTCGTCCAAATGCGATATGAATCTTTGTGACATCCAATCGTGATCAACGTATAGATCTGGTGACGAACCATTGCCTTGATATTGTCTTCTACTCTCTTGTAGTCTTCATCACTGGATCTCAGCAGCTTGTCAAAGGAGCGATGATCGGAGTGAGAATGCAGCACAGTGTCCAAGTCTTTGAGTATGGCCTTCATCACCATTGTTCGGATCTCCTGTTGCTGTACCTCCAAAACGCCCTGCTGGAGTGTCTCTACTACCCTTTTGGATGCAGACCTGAAGGCTTCGCTCTCTGTCGAAGCAGCTCGTAGGTCGGCCCACACTGTCCATGGAGCGAGAGTTTCCTTCCAGCCGAATTGAGCCCCAGTGAGATCGATGACATATTGTTCGTCTGACTTCAATGTGAGTTTTAAACATGTGTGCTTGAAGAGATTAATGTTGAGGGCTCGTCCTAGAGACATCTGGCAGACTGTAGTGATGACGTTTTTTGGCTGGACGGATGCGAGCTCCATATTCTTGCAGAACGCTGTTTCAAATTATAATAAGAACAAGTCCAAATAAAAAACCTTTTTGGTTTGGTGGGAAATACTTACGCTTGAACAGGTATATGATCAAGGGAAATAAGCAGAGCGTAACTTCCTCCGCCTGGCCCCATAGCAGCACTCCAGTGTCAAGAGTTAGCGCTTTTGCATCAAGAAAGACAAGAGTGAGATATTTCAAGAAGACCAGGAAAGAAACAGAGAAGGAGGCAATTGGTTGAACTCACGAGAACGATGGTCATCCATAGATTCGACCATATGCTTTGGGAAGGGGATAAAAACATGTCGTCCGGTCATGCTGGCTCGGTCCCACTCGTTATCCGTGAGATAGAATATGCCGTTCTTCTTGAATAGTTTGCCCATCGGATAGACATAGGTCGCGTCCTCTATCGCCATGAAAATGTGGTCAAGCAGTGAAGCAGCGCGGAAGACCATTCTGCGACCGTCACACACTGATCTATGAGCCTCACGATGGGTTTTCAGACATTCCTTGTTGCAGTATGACGTCTTCGAGAGGATATGGTATTCATCAGTGAGGGCGCAATCCGGACATCTCAGGTTTGCACCATTCTTGCCGCAATAAGCACAGATCGTAGTGCTTGTTAGCGAGGCAATCCGCGTGGTTGATGCATGTCCTTGAGGCTTTCTTTCCTCAAAAGGATAGGCCTCGGTCTTCATGCCATTAGCAAACCATCTATAGTACTTGAGCTGGCGCGCCTTCTGGCTCTTGTCTTTACGAGACACCGACTTCTGAACCGCCAAGTAAGCCAACTGCTGGCGGATATAGGCAACGGTAGCGCATCCTGGGGTAAGAGACTTCTGGGCGTGGGCTAGAAGATATTTATAGTCAGGATCTTCTGACACCGGTCCCTTTACGAAGTTCTCTAGGGCGTTGGTAAACCTCAAGGCCGCGGTCAGGTCATCATCTGAGGGGCCGCCATCCGGACGGGGGAGTAACGCGAATAGTTGCTCAACCGCGTCCATGGTTAGGACTGTTGCTGTCTTGTTCTGTTGGATTGTCGACGCAGGTCGCTTCTTATCTTGGAATCCTAAGTGGCGAATGAGGAGACTTTTCGCGCCGCAAAAGAGTGGCCAGAAGACTGGGGTTAAAGGTAGCATACCGAAGTTTTTGTGTGTGACTAGAACCAGGTCTGATGTAGAAAGAGACCAGTCGGATACCAGCCGGATATCAGTAATCCTGATGGTATAATATATACTTTGGTGAACGAGAAAATAGTAATGTTCAAGTTAATGGCCCTAATATGTGTTGCTTGCGGTGGGCCGAACACAATGCACATCAAGTTTTGGGGAGAATGCAGTAAAGTACAATGAACGGAATGACAACGTCAATGGAGAAGTAACAATGGCAGGGACACCAACTGCTGGCCGACAACGCGCGATAACGCGTTCTGTCTACCAGTCCTCAATAGTCACGCGTTAGGACACTTGAGGAGTTGTATAGTGACCTGACACTACCGCAAAGAGCCTATACTTGAATGGAAGTGCCTTTGTACCAGCGCTATGACGGTATAACCATAGCTAACTGCCCTATTACTCCTTGTATACCAACGCGTCTGGCTCAGGCACGCGAACGCGTTACTTCCTGCATTGGAACAAATCCTGTCATGTGTGAATGTCAAGGGAGCTGAAACCTCTACAAATTCTATTAATTCTGGCCCTAGAAAAGAAGTACTTAGCATGACTACAGCGTTTTCGAGATCCTTTCACCCAGAGTGACTAATTATTTCCAGAATTGAAACCCCAACTTGAGAGTTTTCCGGCATCAAAAAAGGGTAAATATGATCATCTCACTGGAACTGCTACAGCCATTCCAGTCTACTCTTATAACTCAAATAAAAGGAAGTATATAGCTGAATATAAAGCAAGAAGTGGTTATGTTCTGGTGATGCTGCAGGTCTTTTATTCTACAACCAGGCAAGTTGAACTAGTTGTTCACTGCATCAAGTTGTGTAAGTGGCAGAATAACTCTTGATCAGATAACGTTAATCTTTATCTTTTATATTAACTGGTATTGAGGCTCTAGTAGCAGTTATGATTTGTTCAAGCATAACATGTCTTGTTAATATTTGAAGACATTAAGTTGGAATCCGGCTCCCCCCCTTAGACGCAGCAACAGCAAAGCCCCATCAGAGTTGTACATCATCTATCATTACCATCTTATTGTCATTTTCTAATTCTTATATGCTCACAATATTTTAGTATTTCTATCAAAAAGTAGCTTTCTCCCCTTAATATTATATTAATATATACAATTATGTAGCATCCAGATGTGGTGATACTGGGGCGCGAGTGGCCCATGATTGGCTCGGGGGGTCGGACGATCGGAGGATCCCATTACCCAGCTTCAGGTTATACCAATACGCCACATGACAATACCACAATACCACCGCAGTCCTGCAATATCTATCTATTCAGTGAGGGCAGCTCTGGCTCTGTGTCGGCATCACCCTCCGCTTCATCTGGTTTCCATGAGCTCTCCATTCGTCCACTCCGGCGCAGACAGGGGGGCCGCTGGCTACACTAGCGATTGCTGAGCAGTCGAGCCTCAGCGTGTCACCATGTCCACTCCAATGACTCCAACGACTCCATACAAATCAATTCCGGGGTATGCGGGTCTCAACCCGGCCACGCAACGGCCGAGGCCGCCGCCCAACAGACGCCGTGACAAGCCGCAGTTGAGCTGCAATCTGTGTCGCCGCCGCAAGTATGTGTGTCCCAGCCAAGACCTTAGATGCCCCGAGCTACACGGCCGCCAGACTGCAGCCCCTGAACAGCCACTGACCTCGTTGGCAGACTGAAGTGTGACCGGAACCATCCGTGCTCAACCTGTGAGGTATGCGATGAGATCACGAGCCTGCCTGTTGTAGATCCTCCGTGGTGTTGACAAAACATAGAAACGTGGCATTGGCTCATCTTGCACCTACGTTGCGAACAATGCTCCCTCGACGCCCCCTGCTGGTGTTCAGGACAGGCTGAGACACCTGGAAAATCTGGTCGTCTCGTACATGAACCAGAACGAGGGCGCAGATCTGTCGGCCATGGCGCACGTTTCGCCCAGTATTCAGGATCCCGATGCCTCCCTTGCACCGGCAGATGTTGGCAGCCTAAAGTCAAGCAGCACAGAAACAAAGTATCAGGACCAGACGCATTGGAACTCTATCTTGGATGCCATCACCGAACTCAAGGAGGACCTGGGCGAGCCGGAAGACCCTAAACCTGCCTCACTTACACCCGATTTTCCATCAAGCAATTCTCTCGACTCCCCGTTGTTGTACGGATGCAAACGCTGTAGTAAGGACGAGATTCTGGCCGCCGTGCCGCCAAAGGAGTTCGCAGATTGTCTTGTTTCCGAGTGCTTCGACATGCTGGAGCTTTCCTCATGTTGGTCTAGCCTCATACTGTGCAATATTGCCATCACTAACCTGTTCAATAGGCGCATTGAACAAACGGGAGTTTCTAAAGCAGGTATTGCACCGTACCCCTGCCTCTGATCAATAGAAATACGCTTACCATTACCACAGTATTCCTCGTTCTGGGAGAGACCCCAAGAAGCCCCCATCATGTGGCTGGGGTTACTCTTCAGTATTCTTTCAATCGCAATCAATTTTCGAGAGTTTGACGCTGAACAGATCCGGTCTAACTCAACGGTAGACTATGTCTCGCTCAGCACCAGCTATCGTGACAAGACTGTACAATGCTTGGTGCTTGGACAGTACACAAGGTGTGGCCCCTATGTGATTGAGACCTTGACCCATCATTTTGCAGCGGAGTTCATGCGGCGGCGTGATGTCAATAATGAAGCATGGCTTATTCTGAGCACCACCGTCCATCTTGCAAGTACGTCAGCTCTTCCACTCTGCATTCTGATGTGAATCGTACTGCAATTGGATCCCGCTCCCCTCTGCCTGAATCTGGTAAATTAATTCGTAATACAACAGTGCGCATGGGCTATCATAGGGATCCGGACCATTTCAAATCTCTCTCGCCATTTGGTATGACCTTTACGATCCTCACGCAGTTCATTGCTGATATGAATAGAGGGAGAATCAAGACGTCGCTTATGGGCAATGCTCTATCATTTAGGGTCCGTATATTCCCATTTTACGCAACACCCCGCGACTCAATACCTGACTTTGAGATGATAGCACTAACCACGCTACAGTGAGCCGCACCACCGTAACGGATAGTTGGGGGAAAACGACTTCCACTATCTTAGGTTGGGGTACGAAATCACTAACGGACAACAGATATTGCGACATCTGGGCAGCTAGGAGTCCCGCGCCTAATCAACGATGCATTCGTTGACACAGCCGAACCGCGAAATCTCTTCGACAGCGATTTTGACGTCAACTCAACTGAATTGCCGCCTTCGCGCCCAGACACAGACCCGACGCCAATGTTAGTTGTTCTAGCAAAGCTTCGCACCGGCCGTATGTATACTGCTGTGGTTAGTGTTGTGACGAGCACACATCCGCCTACGTATGCTCAGGTTCTACAAGTTGACCGACAGCTTGAGGACATGTTCATGCGAATACCGGAGTATTGCAGGATAAAAACGCAGCCGGAGTCGATCCAGGACCCGCCGCTGATGCTGCTTCAGCGAGTGTTTATTCAAATGAATCATCATAAAGCCCAGGTGATTCTCCATTGGCGGTATCTGGCTCTAGCTCATAAAGACGAGCGTTATTCATACTCAACCAAAACAACTGTGTCAGCCGCACTCAAGATTCTAAAGTTGCATCGGACTATATACGAAGGACTCAAAACTGGCGGGCGCCTTTATTCGGTCAGATGGCGAGTCACCTGCGTCTTCAATCATGATTATCTCCTAGCAATGAGCATCCTATGTTTTTATCTGAATCAAAATGGCGACAAGATCAGCGGCTCTGAGCTCGACGAGATTAAGCAAACTTTGCGTCAATCAAAAGCGATATTATTAGGCCCTCGCACAACCATGTCATCCGAAGTAGAGCGAGCCGCCGCCGCCATCGAATCAGCTCTGCCCGGTATACTTGGACCCGACTGCGACGAAAGTCCAAACGAAAGTCAAGTGTTGACTCCAGCCGACAGTTCTGAATTGAACGAGTTCTCTAATAACCAAGGTATATTAATTAGATTTCTTCCTATCATCTCGTTAGGGCTGAATCTTGCCCCATGCAACAGATTGCTGACGTATTCGACGCCCAGATCCTTTCGCGGGCTCTATGTTACCTTTCTTCGATCCAATGTTTGAAGGAGCTCCGATGCTCCAAGGAGCCCCCATGTTCCCCTCACATATTACTGACATGGGGGCATTTGTTAACTCGGTCCTCGCCGGCTCAATTGACCCTTGGGTTGAGGTAGACATGTACAGATATCAATGATGCATGGTTCCTATTTGTATACTAACGACGATGTTACGACATTCAATAGAGATTAGGGCACTCCGTAATGGAACTCTTTGATTTTACTTGGGACGTATACGTTTACTCAAGCCTTGTAGTGTGGTCGCTCGACGAAGAGCAGGATGTCAATAAGAGCGAAGGTTTCGATCTATTTGTATATATTTGTGTCCACGCGAAGTTCTAGGGTGAACAAAATACTATCGCAGGTTGGCTAGTATACAAGTTGTGGTCGCATGTACACTGCATTAACTGCATGAAACCCTTCTAAAATCCAAGAATGTATTTATTTGCTGGTCGAATATTGCGTCTCACTAACACTTCTTGTATTCGTAATTAGACGTCGATCTGCTTCATCGTTTCGAGACATCTCGGCCGCGGGCCGGGCCGCTACTCTCTCGGAGCTTTAAAGGGAATGGTGCATATCCGCCACCTGCGTTCTACTAAAGGGCCCCTCATATTACGGTTCCAAAGTTTTTGATACAAATATAATTTCGAATCCTACCGCATAGAGTGTTGCAGCTAGTTCACCTGCACCAGAAATGACCAAGCAATCTACTCGAGACTGCTGTAAAGTGGCTGTCCACAGGTTCAAGTCATAGTTGACGGAGAAAGCTTCGCAAAAGAAACAGGTTGTTTTCTCAACGGTATTTGAAGACAAGTACTTTGATGTCTAACATCTAGAACAGGTATTTCAAAGCGATGATAATCACATCGCACTTTTAGGCACGTCCCAATATGTCCCCTCTGGAAAGTCGACATCAGCGTCCTCGAGTGTGAGAGTAAGTTGCCAGCGTCCTAAACCTGGCCAGAAATTCTCGTAGGTCACACTACTACTCGTCAACTGGCCCTGCTCGTTCTTTTGGGATAGATCGACCCAGGCCAGACTGGCACGTCTCGTAGATATGGCCGGCTCAACCTTGCACCAGTGATTGGTACCGGGTAGTTCGTCTTGCGATCCTTTGCCCGTGGGCAACGGGGGATGCACCAAGACCGCGTCGAGACCGAGGGGCCGCAGCCAAGAGAAGGAGAAGGGGAAGCTGGGTGTCCAGCGTATCGGCTTGAACGTCGCCTGGAATAGTGGAACAGCGCATGGCCTGGACTCGAAGGGATCTCCTGTCGTGTCGTTCGGGTAGATCCGTACCCCGGTTGCGCCGCCGCCGAGATCCTCCCACTCGAAGCGCGCTAAGTGCTTAGGGATATTCCAATCTATATGATTTCAATGTTAGCGTCTAAGAAAGACAGAGACGGACCCGGCTTTATCGCTCTCTCGTTGAGCAGTGGGAGTGGTGTGACGAACTGGTTCGCCCATTCCAACAGGTATACTTCTGTGAGACGTAGATGCGAGTGATGCGGGCACTCTTCTTCTTCATCCGCTTTCCGCCTTCCTCGACTTCGTACTTGAAGGACCCGGGGCAGACGATGAGTTCGTCATATGGTCCAACGGGGCTCTCGGTATATCTGATCACTTGTAGCTGGCCGATCCCCCCTTGGTGTTCCCCAGATGCGGCAGGCGATGCGAACGCCGAATTTCTCTCTAACGGAGAGTACGCGTGGTCAGGTAGCTTTCCTGCTTTTGAGAGGAAGCTCACTATGTACATAGTACCCTTCAGCTTCCAGGGGGGAGGCGAGGGTAAGACCTGTGCGTCGCTCATCTCTCGTCCTCGCTATTGAGCTGTAGATCAGAGGACGTGCACTATTAGATTGGCATTTGACTGAGGGCTCACCGGAGCAGTGCTGAAGGAGCGTGAGATCGCATCCTATATACCGGGGGCCCCCACGACTGCAGTCCAGGGCGTACGACCGTGGCTGCTATGCGTATAACAGCACCAGTAACAGCACCAACAAGCATAGTTACGCCCAGTTAGGCAATGGTATCGTGTGCTAAAAGCTGAAAGGTAAGTTGGGAAAAAAAAAAACGCCGCCAAGCCCCGGACCAGCGCCGCCATCCCTACCCCGGAACAGACCTGTGCCCCCCCAAGCCCCCTGACAATGGTCGCGACGATCGGTTTGCTCTACCGAGGTGGAGTTGGCTGTTGAACGTCGTACATAGCAAAGTCACGGTATCATGAATACATTTCATTCAGTTGGTAGGTAGTGATATTGCCCACACAAGACGTCTAGATGGTGCCGTAGTAGATATGTGGCCGGTCGAAAGTCGATGACTGATCGTCTTATCCATAACTAACACGAGTCCGTCATGACGGCGAAGATCTCTAGGGGGCCACACCCGCAGCTAAAGATAGAGCTACCGATATAATGATGAGAGGCCCCTAAAGAGTGCCATCGCAACTTTTTTTTCTCTTTCTGTCTAAGGCTGTGAACACTCTGTTGGTTTAGTTCGGTTTGAGGGGGTAATTAAACCTGCTAGTCAGCTTACGCGGTACCTAGTGGGCTAATCCAGATTTCTTTTCCTGAGTAGTGACAAGCTATCTCTTCAATCCCCAACTCCTTGTGTAGAGAAAAGAAAGGGCAAAGGTAGGTAATTTGGAATATGGGAATGACTGATAGCATAGACTCATACCGGTTTCACATTGCCGATGTATGTTCTTGCGACTCTGGCTAGAACAGGTACGAATTGGAAAAGCTTCCTCATTCTTCTCATGCGATCTTACCCCTCTCTTCGGTTTCGCCACCCGGTGAATGCTATTTATCTACCTAGTTCTATGGTGCATACCTAGTTAACGCCACTACAACCTAACATATACAGAGGTTAGATAAATACCTTAATTATTAGCTAGATGTCTTAATTAATACTTATATGATGAAGTCTTGATCTTACTGGAGTGGTGTGTTCTAGTCACCTTAAGCTGATAAGTGGGTGAGGGGCACGAAGGCGCAAAGTTGACGAGACCCCCAAAGACAACGTGTTAAAGAGAAAGATGGGCAGACCAACTTATCCTAAGCTTGTATTGTTTTTAGAATTCGGAGATAGGCATTACGCGCCAATAGTTAAAATTTAGTAAAATGGGAATAGGTATGATTTTAAAGAGAAAGGGCAAGCCTTAGATGTTAAATGGCTACAACACATTTTGGCCTGTAAGACTCTTGTACTTAGTGTGAAAATATCAACGGATGGGACCATACTATAATCTGCACTTAATAGTGAATGTCTGAACGACAGGTCGTTGTATGAATTTCAAACGTTTTAAAACCCTCAAATAACGGGCTATAAGTTCAGTCAGTTTTCAATCAACATTCAATTTTTTAGCCTTTTCGAAGAATTAATCAATTAACATTTTAGGTTTAACGCTATCTGGATACTAACAGAAAATAGTAACTAGGCAACAATTGTTTCAATCCTTGAGGAACTAACTAGGCAGGGGTTGTTGGTACGGTAAACGTACAAGTCATCGTTTGAATGTTACCTGTCACACTGTCACACGTAGCGAATACGAGGCTGTTGGTCTTAGACCTTCTGATACGCGTTACACGCGAAGAGACGCGTCTACCCGTTCGAACCTGATAGTATTCCCGATGTCCTACGTGAGGCTATTCAGCCCTCGCTTAAGTGAGACATAGGCGGTGTAGACGGAGGTTTACGTAAGGGACCTGAGTTGTATATAGCTTCTAGCCAAGCCTACCTGAAGGGAAGGAAATCCGAATGGTTAAGGTCTTAGGCGCCCCTTTATAGATTATTGTATCTTGAATAGAAGCTATTCCAAGCCCTAATATCCAGCCCTTGTTATACACACCGCCGCCTCACCTTCTATCTGTCTCTCTCCGAATTCAGCACCTTGCAGCCCTACACTGCATATGCTGTGAATAACTTGCAGGCGGCTCACCTGCGAGTTATCAGTCGTTCCGCGGAGAGTTCCCGGTGACCGTCTGAGCATGGGTGTGTTAGTCATATTCATCTAGGCTCTACAAGTACCGAATGTAAGAACATCCCTCTTCTAAGCGCTCGCATATTATACTTCTGGAATTGCCCGCCTGTCCCTTCTTTTGCGTAAGATGATGAGATGAATAAGTAGATAGGGCTCCGATTAAGAAACCCTAACCAAATACTTAGGATTCGTACACTGCATTGACTTCAAAGAGATTAATTACAGCACGGCTTTGGTAACTATACGAAGTGCACTTTTAAAACTCAACACGTCTTTGACTATCGTCCAATTTAGGCGGGCGAGAACAAGGCGACGGGAGATCCATTAGATGCCCAGTTTGCGGGGATCCCTCAGTCGTTGGTTGTCCGCGCACATGTTGGCTAGGATTCCGCGCAATTAGTATCTAAATAAACCCATACCTAATGTGAAGTATATCAGGTCCTGTCACTTACCTAAGTCGCTCTAACGGCTATCAAAAGTAATCACAACACCAACCTGCCTCAGGAACTGATGTTCACTTCTCCGTAGCACTGATTAGGAATTCCCAGTCGATCCCAGGTGAATCCAATATGGCGCCTAGAGCTGCCGCCCGGAGACCGCCACAAGACGAACTAACACAAGAGGGGTGAGGAGCCTTTCCTATCCAAAGAGCTATGGTATGCAAAATCATATTGACTGACTTCATACGAACTAGCTTTCTTGGTGTTGATTTGGAACGACAAGCTTGAAGGCGGATCTAGTAAGTTCAATAATGCTTCGTTCTGCGTTTCCCTAGTTGTCCTTTATGTATACTCACGCTCTTACCAAAATTGTCAGCAGTCACTGACTGATTCCAATCTTGCCAGATTGCTTCCGAATCTAAACTCAAGCACGACATCGTGAACAAAGCTAGCTCGACTGGGAACGGGAGATTCAACGAAGGGGAGTATTCTTCCACTATTTATCCAATCGACGGTGTAGGGCCGGTCTATAATGGTAATGTGGCCGATCCGGGTCGCCCTTTATTATCGGCCAAAGTTTCGACCCCATCGCTTGTATGTAACGTTTCCGAATCGAATATCCACCAAAAGGGTTACGAACTTGTTCTGCACCACCTTTCTATGCTGGAAAACGATGACATTCGCAAGAGAGCCCGAGAAGGGATCGAGGCTCTGCTTCAAGCGCTCTTTCGTGACGTCGACAGTCAATGCTCGATGATAAAACCCAGAGTCAGCAGCATCCGGGCCATTACGCTGTCAATACCTGCACATTGGACACTTGAATTCGAAGAGCTATACAGAGGAATGATCGGAAATGCTTACGAACATTACCATGGCAAAAAATACGAGGGTGAAATAGTCTTTCTCACAGAGCCGGAGGCGCTTGCTCATTTTTTGTGTCGAGAACATGGTCACATCCTTGTTCCAGACCCGAAAGAGAAAAGGACTATTGTCTTGATCATGGACTTTGGAGGCCACAATATGGTATGTAATTCGAGCTGGCGGAACGTCAATACATGAAGTTGGAACAGACCGAATGCTAACTATAATCAGAACGCTTGTTTAATAGACATCCACGGAGCGGACAGGAGGACAAGAATCCAGGTTTCTATCACTTGACAAAAGCCGAAGGTAATATAGAGCTCCCCTTAATATCCTAGGTTTTACTAAGCACCACGCTACAGATGCAGGCGGCGGAAGCGAGCAAGTGAGTCGATTTACTTCCTCATACTCAACCATTATCTGGATAATTCATGTTATCAAATGTCACTAGTCTTCTGACCCAAAGGTTCATTAGTGGGAGCATTATGTAGCTGAAGAATGTATCCAAATGATGATCCGTGAAGGATACATTCTACCATTTCAGGATATAGCACCAAAGCAGAGACAGGTCCTTCTGGACGATTTCAACCGATTCAAAAAGAATAGCGAAGACACCAATGTCGACCTCGAATTCCGTTGTCTGAGATCAGATGGTGGCACAGAGCCACTCTCCTTGGGCGCCGAACGAGTAGCGGCTGCTCACGAGAAAGTATTCGAATCGGCTTTTGAGAAAGCAAATACGATGATAAAACTAGCTGCCGCCCTATCTAATAGCAATGCTCGTATTATAGTCACCGGTGCGTGCCTAGAACGCCAAGTTTACTGTGACCATCCTCCGTCCATATACTGAAAAAGTTGCAGGAGGTTCCGTCAAGTCGAAGCTCACCAAAGAAAAGGTTGAGGAATACTGTGAGAAATATCATATGAGCGAGGGTTTGGATTTTATGGGTGAGCAAGGTGTGAGCGGTCTGTAAGTCAATTGCCTATATTATCTCAACTCATTTACACATAAGGCTAAGCTTTAGGACTATGATGATTGCCCAAGGTGCGGCTTGCGCCATCGCCTACCAACTCTCTGTCGAAATGTTCATAGATAGGGGCGCAGCCTTTGGGATGCAAGTAAGGGAGATCGGGCCTCGCACGCGTGATACTGAAAAGGAACTCTGGAACAACGAGGCGCCCCTCCTTTTCTCGAAGGTGAACTGTACACAGCGATAACGTAAGATCGTGAGGATACTGACTGGCTCGATTGACAGGGCCGGTCTCACCACCCACCCCCGATGTTTAAAACTACGGGCCGAAGCGAATTCAGAATCATATGCGACCCCTTCTTTAAGAATAACAGCAGCAAATGCCTGTTCCATCACGGATGCTATACCTTCCTTGATCTCGGCATCCTCAGGCGTGGGGAATATTCCTTCAGAATCGAGTTGACAAAGTTTAATGGAAAGATGACATTCGTTTTGGAAGCACGCGGTGACGATTACATCATCTCCGACCGCGTTGTCGTGAATAAAACCTGGCGGTTCCCTATGTACACGAATGTTGGTGCCAATGCCGACAATCTCGGAAGTCCTCACGAGACACCCGAGGCCCTCTTCGCCGAACTTTGGGAAGATTTGCGGCCACAGAACAAAGACATCACAACGGGCTGTGTTCTCAGAAGAGAAGTACCCGAGCTTCCTCTAGCAATTCCTCAGCGACTCCGGAGATGTCTCCCGCCAGCCCTACATCCGAAGAAGCCCTTCAGTAGTCTTCACCATGCGATTCCTCATGCCCAGACCAGGGGACCGCATCGCATAGTATTATAGTAGGTCGATCTTTGCAACGAGACGCTGCACTTAAGGAAAGGAATCCATGCTGCGAATCAAGCCGGCGAACATTGGACGAGTCTACCTGGTCATCCTTCGTCAGCGTTAATGGGAAACGGCGTTTGCAAGACCTCGCAAAACAAGCGATTACAAGATGAGATGCCCTGCTTCCTCGACGCAACCTGACCAGATTACTGGAGGGGAAATTAATGAAAGTGAGGCGTCGTGGTTAAAGTCACGCTGCGAAGTCAATTGACTGACACGAAGGTGGAAACTCCAAATTTAAATATGCTTGATAGACAAACACGTGAAGATGAAGATCCTCAATCTAGGTATCTAGTCATTGATCCAAAAGACGACGAATGAATTACATGATGGGTCCAGAAGTATTATGGGCGGTGACATTAGCCAAGTGTTTTTGAATAGCAAACCACATGAACACCAGAGTTTATCCTATCGAGCGTCAAATCTATTGTGATACTGATTAAATTAAGCAGCTTGAACTTACTAAGTAAATATATGAAAGGCAATACAACTATATCGACATCAGCCACATGGTTAGTCGTAGGGCACCTACTTTAAGGCCTCTAAATAGTAAGGTTGGCTAGGATACGCCGTGCCTGGGGCAGGAGATGGGGCTAGGGCTCGCGTGGCTTGTATAGCCATCACCCCTCGCTCCCCTAGGGTACCCCACCTTCTGACCTTCTGTTGTACCTAAGGGGACTAGCGTGGTCGACGTTGTTTACTTGCGACGACAGGACGGTCAAGTCTGCACTGCAGGATGCGCCCGACGCGACCAACTTCGACCTGCATCAGATTTATCACAACATAAGTTAATTCGCCTCATCCCAAGATGCCTCGGGTCGCCCAGGTCCCCCGTGCGAGCGCTGGTGCCAGAACAGCCTCCGGCTCGTCCGGCTCTCCCTTCAAGTCACCGCTGAAGTAAGTGTGTCTCGTATTTATTTACATTCGCTCCTTTTCTTTGGCAGCCGAGTCACCCAGCCAGCCAAACCGCCGAAATACCATTCTCACCGGTGCCGCAACTTTAGGATTCCTCTGAACGACGACGCCCAAGAGAAAAAGGGCCGGTTCCACTCTCGAAAGGCCCGCCACGAAAAGCAGATCAACGAGCTCCAGCAGGCGGCCGCTGCGACGCCTGCGAAGAAGGCAGGTTTCAGGCTGGCAGACCTGGATAATGCGTCTCCCCGCTCGAACCCGCGGACGCCGCGACGAGGCGGGGGCGACTATGAAGATGAGGACGACGAGGACGATGTCGTCGTTGTCGGGAGCGGAGTCACGCCGATGAAGCGCGTGCCCATATTAGCCAATTTCGAGGAGTGGATGAAGATGGCCACAGACAACAAGATCAATGCCGCCAACTCATGGAATTTCGCACTGATTGACTACTTCCACGATATGTCACTGCTGAAGGATGGCGACGGAGTCAACTTTCAACGGGCCAGTTGCACCCTCGATGGCTGCGTCAAGATCTACACGAGCAGAGTCGACAGCGTCGCCACCGAGACAGGCAAGCTATTGAGTGGTTTGGCAGACAGCAATTCAAAGAAGAAAGGCAAGGATGGCGAGGGAGACGGCGAAGAGAGCGAGGAGGAGGAAGTCGACGAAGACGGCAATGTCGTTAGGAAGAAGACCAAGAAGCGAGTAAGTTCGCTGTCCATGTCCGTAGTAACGGGTTGTCTTGCTGATAACAGGATAGCAACGATCATCAGAAGCGACTCTGGCACCCTCTTTTGCGTCGTTGCAGCTCAAGAAATTCGACATGGAGTTTGCAGTAGACCCCTTATTCAAAAAGGCCTCTGCAGATTTCGACGAGGGCGGAGCGAAAGGTCTTCTATTGAATCATCTTATGATTGATAGCCAAGGACGTATTGTCTTCGATAGCAGTGATGACGCGAATGATAAGTCGGCAGACGGCATCAAGCCTCGACGAAGAGAGGATGTGATTGCTGAAGACGAGGATGAACTGGAAGAAGAAGGCGACGATACGATCACAGACCAACCGGACAAGACTGAAGATGACGAGGATGTAGAGATCGACATCACCGCCCTTGGAGCCAAGTTTTTCCCTGATCTGGGCCGATTAGACGAGCAAGATATATGCCCTTCGTTGAAAACCTTTGACCTTGGGAATCCTTCTGGATCACTGGACATCCCGTTCTTGCGAGCTCCGGAAGGTGAAGATGAAGATGAAGACCAGGATGCCTTTGGCGGAGCTGGTGACAAGTCTGGGATGTTCATTGACGATGACAACCCTGTCGGCTTTGACGACATGACTGCCATGGGTGGTTTTGATGTTGCAGAGGTTGCATTTGGCGAAGGCGGCGAGGCTTGGGCGCGAGAAGCTGCCTTAGAGCCCCAAACACGCCCGTATAATATCGGGCTTGACGATGGAATTGCTGGAGGCGAGGGTGCGGAGGGTTTAGATGACGACAACGCTGACTACATTGTGTCCATGAAACATGCCAAGAATGGCGACAAGACCCATGAAGACATTCTCGGCTACTTCGACCAGGCTCTGCAAAAGAACTGGGCTGGACCAGAGCATTGGCGGATACGGAAGATCAAAGATGCTAATAAGCCAGAAACGGCCACTCGACATCGCAAAGAAAAGGAGCCTTTCGAAATTGACTTTACATCATCGCTTGATGGCAAACTAGCCGAGACAATCTACACACAGGCATCAAGCAATTCGGCCATTTCTCTACCCAAGAAAGATTGGAAGTCCAAAACTCGCAATCTGCTACCTGATGACAAGCACTTCAACTCGAAACAACTTCTCAGTCTCTTTCTCAAACCTAAGGCTCGAATGAGCAGTCGGCGCAACCGGTTCAACAGCAGAATCGGAACTTCCGGCCAGTCCGGCAACGTGCATGCAGCCGACATGGACGAGGCCTTTTGGGCCCAAAAAGAACCTCTACAGAGTCGAGAGGAGGATACTGTCCTACCTCAAGGCGACTACGATGCCAACTTTTTTGACGACGAGATGCCACTTCCTGGTGGTGGTTTGCTAGATGATGATAATGACGAGTTCGCTGATGCCAGGGATCACTTTTCCCCTAGTGCGGAGGCCCCCCCAACAGAAGCGCTCGGTATCACGACAATGCTTGATGGTGGTATGACTATGGGCGGTTTCGGTACCCAGCTAGTCACTTCAACACGACGGCTGAGACCGGAATACGTGCAATATGCCCGCGTGGCCAAGAAAGTAGATGTCCGGCGACTGAAAGAAGAACTCTGGAAAGGCCTAGGGTACCCCGAGACACAAGATGTGAGTTTTATCTTGATTTTGACAATAGATCCGCTTCTTATCCTGTGGTTACTAATGCTTTGTACATAGGACCCCAACAGGTCACGTCTGCCAACACCTCCGACAGAGGATGAGACCGAGCAGAAACCAAAAGAAGATGCTCCACTCAGGTTTACTGAGGTCATGAATGACCTAAAGTCCGTTTATCCCAAAAGTGTTATGGACGACATCTCCACAAGCTTCTGTTTTATCTGCTTGTTGCACCTGGCCAACGAGAAAGGCCTCTCTATTGAAAAGACACCAGAGCTTCTAGAGCTCGAGATTAGAAAGGACTGGACCGCAGAGATTACTGAGGCTACCTAGTCGTGGTTTTTTTCATACATACACATGAGTTGCAACACTACCAGTGTTGAATTACCCTGCCATTCCGTGACGGACGGTAGCTTGAGGGTTTCGGAGTCTTTGCAGCTGGTGAAAATATGATTTCTGGGTATGGAATATGCTCTTGTTTTAATGACGGCAGAAAGCGAGCGAGTAGAGAACGATCTCTGTATCACGAAGTGCACACGAAGGCGCGAGATAGCTTTATGAAATGCATAGACTACATAACAGTCACGAAGCGATTGTTTGATGCAACAACGTACCACGTGAATCGCATACCTAGTGAGTATGCCTGTATTGAGCAACCCTGACCTTGGTCGATGACGCATCTTCACTTAGTGCTGCCAGATCGCCGATGTCATCAATAACGTCATGTCATAAACAAACACGGGCACCTGGTATGTTCTATTCATATACTACCAAACTACGCATAATACATACATATCAAAGCAGTTAAACAAGTCTCTTCAAAGTGGGCTCGGTGTAAGTTTAACACAGTCGAGAGTCAAGCCGGCGTGACGTAACCTTTTGCTCTTGAATCTCGATACATTGTGTTTAGCTACTGTAGGACAGACAACCACAATCACAGACTGACTGCCCCAGGGGGGTTAAACAAGCATCTACCTAGTCAAACACATGCTACTAAACTGGCGGCGACTTAAAGTTATCCTCGGTCCTTTTTGTTACGCGAAGGGGCAAGGTACGTAGTTAATTTCCCCATGAGCCGCCCGCATCTCGATGCAAGTCAGGTACACACACACAGGCACCACACCATAGCTGCCAGATTGTCCCATTTCCCATGTTTTTTTAATGGAGCAAAAAAAAAAAAAAAAAAACTTTGTGTTAGTAATTGCTACTAAGTAGGGTGATGTAAGATATCCATTTATGTATTCTATGAACAGGGTTAACAACTATCGCAACCGGCATCCTCCACTCCCCCTCTCTCCCTCTCCAAACTCGTCTTGACTTGCATCACGACGTCAGTATGTAAACTCCCATGATTATAAACTAGTATCAACCAACCACTTCAAGTAAGATCAATTAACACATGTCCTCCTCCACCATGTAGATCTCGACAATACATTACCGCTCGCCGCCGTCGACCATCTGCTACAATAATGTTGATCCCCACACTCATATAGTAACTATGTACAACCACGTGATCACTCCTTTTTCAAGACGATAATCATTCGACCGTGACTTTTCAAAATCTCGATTTTATCATTGTACATTGTGGATAATATATTTGGAATGGTGGGCGGAGCACTGGCAGGATAATGGGTGACATAATGTGCATGTCGGAAACCCCGATCTAAGATCTAAGGCAGACTGCGTAATACGCTAGGTACTCAAGTTTAGGACTTCTATTCAGGCCGGTACTATGTACTGAGTAAGTAGCAGATAGTTGCCACAAGGACTGAGAAGGAGAATGGGGACGAGTTGGCATCCCAATCCCCAGCTTGGTGCGATTATACATTATAATTCGGCACAGGGGGCACCTGAAATCAGTTGTTCCGCTCATTCAACACAGTAGGAATGGGCGTCGCAAAGGTGACAATGAATTTTGACATGTATACTTTGCTAGCTAAATCATTGGCGACCAGTGACACGGCCATGATACTGCCTAGCTAGCATTGTATTACCGCTCATCTAAACTGTCATCTGACACAGCCATACCTAAATCTATTGGTTTCTACCTAGGCTGTTACCGAGGGTATATTCAACCGAACTCTTAAATTGATGACCTTCCAAGAAAATATGCACTCATCCATCATTGCTCGTAAACTAATGCTTTGGTATGCCTGAAAAATAAAAGTTGAAAACAGATTAGAATGGTGCGGGGGCAAAGCGAGTTTATTAGCCCAAAAATTTATCTGCTAAAGACGCTTCAAAGAAGCGTGCCATTGAAGGGCAACCCCATAGAGTATTACGTTCTCTGCGTTGCTTCTCGTTGGCCTTGTTTCGTGTTGAAGGTTTTGTCCGACTAGAAGCAGCCACGCAAACTCTTGGGACTCAGGATTCGAGATCGCGACTCAATCGGGCTAACTCCAAAACCGTTGTTGTACAGCGCCGATATGAAATATGGACCGGTGCATGCCATTGCTAGGTTAATGAGGATCATTCTGGAATTAAACTGATGTTCTAAGACAAATTCTGTTCGTCTTTCGGTCTGAATTCCGCTAAGCCTTGATTTGTCGAATGAACCGCTTAGAGCTTAGTCCTCGTTGTCATGTCTCAGGATCAAGGGCGACGGTCAACAATTTCACGAGCTCGCAGAAGCGCGCTGATACCATCAAGTCCAGTTTCGCCATTGTCTAGTTGTCTCGTCGCTGCGAGAGGGTCATGTGATGAGTTGGATTTGGGCTCATATGCTAACCCTGTTAACGGCTCGACGCGATTGGTTCGAGGTTCGGTCCTATTCCCGAACCCAAGGCCGGGCACGGGACCCGGCACGGGGCCCGGCGCGCCATTTAGCACACCATTACTATAATGCGGAGAGTTATGGAAACCACCAGGTATTCGACCAGGCTGTGCCGGCTGTAATGGGAGGGGAGCCTGTGGTATTTGAGTACTCATACTATGTGGAGGTGTCTGGATGTATGAAGGGCCTGGCGTTTCTGGTTTCGATGATAGAAGCGCGTGGATCGGTAGAGAGGCATCACTAGGAGTTCTCGGTGGGTATGAAGATAACGATGTAGTACTACTTCCGTGTGAGGATTGTTCATGCTTCAGTGATGGAGTTTGTGACATGGACCCAGATGACCTAGACCCTCTCGAGCGCCCATTGCTACGTGATCTCGGTCCAGGATGAATGCTGGGTATATTGGCCTCGGGCGACTGAGATATGACCGGCGGTGCGGTTCTCGGATCTAACCATGGTACACCAGTATTGGTGATATCTGCCGAATAGTAGGGCCCATCCCAGCCGATCCGGTGATTGGCAGAATGGATTGAGCCATCACGAGAGTGGGGACTGGACAACCCGCGTCGACGGCCATGCATTGTCTCCTCCTGAGACAACATCAATGGCGATGTCAGCGACTCATCTACATGACTCGTCCCAGTGGATAACGATGCTATTGAGCCTAGTCGCTGTTGTCTTGATGGAGGAGGTTCACTGCCGTGCTGGCTTTCAGAACCACTCCCAGTACCACTCGTCGTCCCGCCCGGACCAATTGAAACACCACTGGTGCTGCTGCCACGAGTGCTCTCGGCGTCTGTCTTCAACCGCTTGGCAGCATCTTTCTCTGTCCTGAATTAGTCATAGCCTTCTGTGAGGTGGTAGCGGATGTCACTGTATACCTTGTGTTTGGGCAGCTTGCCTTTTCCGGAACTCGAGGAGATACTCGTTATACTTTTTGCACTCGGCCGTCTTCTTATATTCGCCCAAAGCTTGGTTATATCTTTCCTTTGCCTCATTTGCCTGTTTCTCGAAAGGTTCCTTCTCGGTGCGACCTAAATTTTGCCAATTCTCACCGACCAGCTTCGCAATCTCGGTAAAAGTGAGGTTTTGCCCTTTGAGATCCTCTCGCATTTCTAGAAAACATTAGATTTGATTGTTGGAGCGCATAAATCAGCAACGTTAAGGGCGATTCGACGTACTGTTAGAAAAGAGCACATAAGCTGAAGGCGGCCGTTCCGGGGCATTTTCATCGGGCTAATGTCGCAGTTAGATCATCTATTCCAGTTCAGGATTGCGTTGGGACCAAGGATGAATGCTGGGTATCAGAAGCGAACCTTTGGATGCCGTCTGTATTTTCTCTTCACAATGCCCGGGACAGCCTTAATATCTGTTCTCTCGACATCGGTACGATTCGAATCATGCCTGACATCCTCAATGCTTGTGCGGGTTGGCGAGACTAGAGAGGCGCCCGGGGCGACACCTCTGTAGTTGGCAATACGTCGCTGGAGTTTCTTCCCCGAGTCAGAATTGGAATCACGAGCAGGGGTGCCAGATTACTCACTCTCCGATGACCAAGCTTCACGCCTAACGCGTCACTGGCGTCGGGTTAGCATCAAAATGGGTAACAGACTAGGGACGACAATCGGGTGCGTACAGATCGGATTCGGTGATATCTAAAATTGTCTCCCAGGAATCAAATCCTTGATCAATAAAGGCACCGAGATATTGAGGGATGCCCAACTCGCCGAAGACGGTTTCGAGGAAATTCATATAGCTGGTTTGTCCGCGTATTCACGGTAGGACTACTAGAAACATCTGAGTGCGAGTACCGCGTGGCGAGCGCAACGAAACCGCGTGGGTGACTGCGACGGGGGCCGGGGGGGAGGGGTTTGTGGTGATGCGATGATGGCTGCGCGTTCCGGATGCCGTGACAGCCTCGGCGGCAGAACTTGTGCGTGCTGCGAGCGTTGCGCGGATGCGGACTGGGTTTGTCAATCAATTGCTGTGCCCCAGGCCCAATGGTCGTCGTCGAATCCCCCTTTCACCGCGGCGACTGGTCTAATAACCCGTCAGCTGGGGGGCCGAATCTGTTATGTTGGTGAGCCGAGGACGGTGAGGGTGGTGGCGGCGCGACGGACGGCGGTTCGTGCGGTGGCCAGGGACAGCTTCGATGTTGGAGCCGGCCTTATAAGAGGCGCAGATCGGGGCGGTAATTGGCACAGCGCGTCTCGCCTGGACTCCGAGGGCAAGGTCTGCGGTGTGGGGACTGGGTAGGGCGAATCTCAGCAGGCGGCACTCGACATTTGCTCATATGGTCAGTCTGAGGTGGGAAATAGTCGCGGCCTGGCGGTGATGGAGGTTGCTCTGGTGTTGCATTTGAGAATATGGATATGGGAAAAGTCGACCTGTAATGATGGTTTTGCCGTGCATACGTCTATGGCAAAGGCAAAGGGGATTCCATCTACAAATTTAGCATCGTATGGATGGGGCCTGGGCAGCGTTGGTACTGTTCGATCTGCCAGCGTAAACTGAGATCCCCAAATGGGTGGGTGCAACTACTACAAAGTTAGAAGATCGAGCTGGATCGGGACTCAGTTCGCCAAGTAGCGGTACCTATCCACATGTAGCAGCGCATCGATGTGGTAGAGTACCTACACTACATCTTATAAGAAGGGACAGGGACGGGGAGACGGACTCGAATGTAGCTCTGCAAACTAGCGTCGTCTTAGCACTGCAAGAAAATTACCATTGCTGCTCGACTGCGCTAGCTGGCAAGACTGCATGCAGGACGCCTGGGTAGTGGCACTAGTAGGTGGTACCATGTCGCCAGGTGGTGCAGATGTACTGGGTACGCACATCCAGCAGCTATATTACGTTAGAGACCTTTACGATGCTAGCTGCTAGCGCCACGCTAGTACTTGTGCCTGTAGATGTACTGTATGGTATGGCAAACCTCTGATGGAAAGGTCATACTTATTAGGGAAGATACCGTAGCTTGGTGAGAACAGTGTTGTTATTCTATTTCTGTGAAACAATCAGTTCGGATTGCAATACCGTACATCTAGGCAAGCAAGGTAGGATGCGACTCCACCAACACCCAGAGTGGGCGTTTAATAGGAACACCTCTTGGGGTAATTTTTTTTGGTAAAACCACGCTACTTACGAAGAATTGTAGCAAATCCCATCCAGCTGGTTTCTGGCAATAGGGACTAGGTAGTATATCCGATGCGGACAGAGGTAGGTAGGTGGTAACACCAGACGATTTCTCAATACTTACAACTGTTAACCTAAGTCACGGTTTGCTAAGGAGGTACCTACGTACCCTCAATAATTTTTCTGCGATAGCAGAGAGGCCGCACTGGGTTTGAGTCAGGGGTAGAATAATACCTAGTGTAGAGTCTACATAACTCTCACTTACGCTGTTTTCGCACAATGAGTTCGGTGAAAGGAGACGAGTCATCTAAGCTGCCTCCCGTAAAAATTGGTGAGCTTCTAGTCCTGCTAGTTTCTTCAGCTGTCTCCGGTTGAAAATCATGAGCACCTGTGTCTAATACTAAGTTTGCGAGAAGTATAGTGTGCTTTCCCCACAAGCATCAACGCCTCCTACGTAGTTCCTTTGGTATAAGCAAGCATTCACAAGTTTATCATCTCGCAATATATAGCCAGTTGTGCGTCGTTGCCTCACGTGATATGTCTTGACAGAACTTGACAAGTGGAGGTGAAATACTGCCTCAGACGTATTCGCAGAACCTGTCACCGGGTGGATTGCCAGTTCGCATAATTTAAACGGAAACGTAGCGTGATATGGCGGACAAGAACTGCAAGAGGATGGGCGTTATGGGCCAGGAGAGCCTACGGTAAAAGAACGAGATCGGGTCAATCAGGATGGAAGTCAAGCAGTTTGATAAGCAACATGATATTCGAGTTACCGCCTGAATTCCGAGCTTTAAGATCTTGAGCGTCGCGTAGAAACGAGCTCGTCAGAGGTGTTAGTCATTAGCCTTGTGCTCTGGTGATTAAGTAGGGCCTCTAGGCTCTGGTACCTGCTGCGATACCCATCGATATGGGCATTCGTCGGTTGGCTGCATCTATGTACCAAGTATATGTAATAGACACGCTATCGGGATCACCTGTGCAGCCTGGCGGAGGATACAGCCGGAGGTAGCACGTCGAAGACGAATAACACGGCCAGGTACCAGTACCTTGGGAGGCCCATAACAGAAAAGAGGTGCTCGACTGCCAATGACTGTAGCCGCCAGCCTCGAAACAGAATTTCGAAGAAAGGCAGTCGTGGATCCCGAGCTAACGAAGCGCGAGCCCATGAGCATGCGGGGAGTGGCCTGATGAATGGAGTCGACAACAGAAGCGGCAGCGAATGAGAGCACGTGTGCAAAGGCCGGCTGGGGTATCGCCATCGACTTTTTGCCTGGGATCGGAAGGCTTGGCAGGGCCTCTCAGACCGCAGCATGGTCTGCATGGGTGTGCAAAGTCGCAAGTGACAGGCGAGACAGGATGGCCATTTGGAAAGTTGGATTCTAATTCCCCCTGTCGTCATTACGGTACTGCATCGAGATCCAGAATGGAAATGGGAGAGAAATCGATTGTGCCGCTGCCGAGCTGTGTGACCACCACATTGTTTGACTGGGAATAGCCTCAGGGTGACTAAGTAGAGAGCCGGCGGAGGACAAGACATGTCTACATACGACCGGTAATACAGTGCTACATTAGGTAACCATAGTAGGTACTCCGTACCAGTATGTATTATATGTGGGTAGTAGGTAGAGGTACTGTAAGTTAGTTGCAGCTGTGACTTATCGATAGTAAGTACATAGAGCTTCTAACCACATTCGGCGATTTCTACTATGGGGTGCATCGTTATCATATGGGCAAGGGCAGTAGGTATTTCTATCCCACTCACGCAGACACGTTCATGGTGCGTATCGGCAGAGATAGCAGCGCAAATAGGTACAACACTATGGGGAAAAAGGCATATTTATAAGCGACCTGCTATTGATCAGTAAGCCTCTACTTCAGCTACTGATTCATAACCTAACGATATACTGTAAGAGATAGCATAGTCCTGTGCCTGCCACGTGTAGGTAGAGATGAAGCTATAAAAGTCGATTATGAATATTTGCCCAGATAATTGTGACGTTCTGTATTCCACGAAGGTACGGCTATGTGGATTTACAGTTCTGCCTTACTGAGTAGCCCACCTGGGGGTGTCATCAAAATCTCCTAGGGGTGCCAAGGATATTTCCAACCAAAAATCAAAATATCCGCTACTTAGATGCACCTCATTACACCTTATTACCTACCTTTAATTTACCTATCGACTTATTTACCTACTTATTATAATAGCAACACACATTACTAGCTATTTTAACAGGCAAATGTTTTTTTTTAAGCTTGGTAGGCGTATTATATTTAATAGCTAACATGAGATAAATGTTAGCTGCGTAGATAAGTGTATATATGTCGCGATATAGGTTACATACATGTACTTTAAGGTAGTAAATGTAAATACGTTGTTGTAGCGAACACTTAGGGTACTTTGTTGTGGAGTGGCGTACCCGATTTGGGAGACGCCATCTCCTTTTTGAGTTAGGACCTGGCAACCCTAGGAGATTTTGATGGCACCCCTAGGTGGACTATTCTGCCTTGCCTTACTACATATGTACTGAAGTCCATTGCCAGTTTGAGTTTAGGGGGAACCCAATTGCTACTGTAAAGGACGACCGCGACAAGGCAAAACAAGGTACCTAGCTAAGCAGAGTCGGTACCTACATGGTAGTTATCACTCGATGACCCTCGCCAAGTCGCCTCACGAAGTCGCCTTCCTTCTTACTGAATCAACCTCCAGTCCTGATCTCAATCTCATCTAATCTCATCCGCTCGACTCGTCTCGTGTACTCACTCACTATTACCAGTAGCAGAGGGGCGACCCTCTACTCTCTACCTACTCTCCCCCGCCGCGGCCCCCGGCTATCTTATCTCCCCCTCCAGTCGCTTATTGCACCGCGATCAGGACCGGCATTGACTTTGCCCATCTCGATTATCCACCGGGATTGCCACGATTCCCATCTGCTCGTACCCGTACATGGGCAATAACGCAGCTCTACGTACTCTCTATGCACAGCTAGACGTGATGTCTCAGTCCCAGGACAACACCCACGGATCGCGCTCCACCTCCACCCCGGTCAGCGCCGCGACCACCCAGGCAGAGATGGCCCAGGTAAGTCCAGACAACCGCTCCAGCACTCAGCAGCGCTCTATTGGCCTCTGTTGGCATCTTGAGGACGATCTGGGGGGATGAAACCGCAACTAAGCCGGCACAACTCGTGATCAACCACACACAAGAGTTCCTGACGCTTCTGACCGTAAGCTAATGCGACTGTCCGACCGGTTCTAGGCCTTCAGAGACCTCGCAAGGTATGTGTGCCGCCGCCCAGTCCAGTAGTGTTCCTCGTCGGCCTGCCAGCGCCCTGCTCGCACGTTGTTGGCCGTGGCCTAGGCTCAGGTCTTTTTGCCGGAGCGCATTGGCCGGCTTTCTTTTCTGTCTCGTCTGTTTACTTGCCCCGCCCCGTTTCCCGTTTTCGCCACCCTTGATCGAGAACTCCCTGTCGCATTTTCTGCATTGCCCTTGGATGCCAATTGCGCCAAAACATCCATCAACGGTCGATGCGAAATTCGAATCGGCGTCTGCTGACCCTGGTCACATGGTCCAGGCCTCGTGGTCCCTCCCCAGAGCAGGCCCATGCGGGTCACAGCCCGCCCATGGCATTTTGCTCAATCCCATTTTCTCATTCCCCTTTTCCTGCCGCCGCGCCAATTGAGAAGACCCTTGACCTGTCGTCGATTGGCCGAGCTCAGGTAGCTGCAAGCTGACCGCGTCCGCGACAGTTCCAGGGTGAGTACCCTATGCGCATCTGCGTCTGGCAAGCAGCTACACTAGCCTTGAATGCATCTAGGCTGTATGAGAGCTACCATGCAATACCTAGCTCCCTTCCCGTATTTTTTTTAATGTACTTTGTCTCCGTCGCCCGTGGTCTAGATTCTTGTCCGGACTGGTTGCACCACGAACATGCCATCGGTCTTGTCCGATTTCATTCCCTATCAATTACGAACATAACGACGCCAACTATTATCCGAAGTCCTGTTTGGGGCGTTGCTTTAGGTCGTGGACTTGCTAACTGGTGTTTCACCTCTTAGGGGCGAGCAACAAGCAGCAGCCATCGAAGCCAATCTGGCTAACATTGAGAGCAAGCTCGATGCACTCCTGGCGTCTATTGAGGGAGGAGCAGGTGAAGCTGATGAAGCCGAGGTAGAGAAAATAGACAAAGACAGCCAGAAGTTGAACAAGGAGCGACCACCACAGCAAAAGTAGGCATCGTATATACTTTTACACGCTCTCCTAGGAGTATAGGGAAGCCAGAGTATGTTTGGCTTTACATGGGCTTCCGTCTAGGTCGTCGGTTTTGTTCTTGTTCGTCGAGCCAAGGCATGCTTTCCCCCTAGCCTTCGCTTATCAAGTGGTGATTCAGCGAGCATATTTTTTACGTCGGGTCTTGATCACATGTTATAGAAATGTGCGTATTACAATAGAAATCTTTCACCTCATATGACAGCACTATGCTAAGGCCACAGTCCAACTAACAATGATATATCACGAGTCTCGATAACTACTACTGTCTTAGTAAAATGCATGCTAAGAATAGTACTGGGATCAGCACTTCACATAGTAGGTCGTAAACAATATTGCAATAACGCATTCTATTAAGCAACTCAGGAGGCAGGACGTGCAGCGAACTTGAAGATAGACATTGTCCCGAGAACACTAAAAGCAGGATGATGTTGCATGATGCTTTTTACTGATATAAAAGTACCGACCATCGCCATAAATCCCTTCTAAGGGAACATCCGCAGATATGCTCGCATCTTTCAATGAAAACTGTTTGGCCGAGGAATATTCAATGAACCCCCGATGCGAACAGCCGTAATCCATAGTAGGAGAAAAGAGGCAACGTGAATACAAGAGACTCGCAGACGATGACCCGGAAAAGCAAATGCTAACAACAACCCAAATGCTATATCCCCTGGCAGGGATTTTAGGGATTCTGATGAAACACCAAGCATGAGGCTGTAGCAAAAAGGACAAGAGAAAATATCTGGTACGCACGGAGTCCTCTCAGCACAAGTCCAAAACGCCAACCGAACTCCCGGCCGCTGCGATGAATGCCCTACAACGTGCCGGCATATGCGTTCCAAGTCGTCCAGGAGTCCTGTTGAGCGATGCATTGAAGCATAACGATGACTGAATCCAGAGCACAACTATTAATTTAAGAACGCCGGGAGCGAACAAATCATGAGTCGTTAGAAACAAAACTTGACATCGGCTCGTTCGGGTATCAAGAACTAAGGAGCATGCATCAAATAATCGACAGGATACCGACGCTCATTGGAACTTTGGAAAAGGTGACGGGAAGCGTGCTTCCTGACAGCTCGAAATCAATTTATACTGTTGGCTCTCAACACGAGCTATGAATAAACCTAGTTAGTCGCTTCAACTAGATGGTTCGGAAAGGGTTGAACGTGCCCTTTGCAATGGGTCACCCTGACTTGTAGCTACTAAAGACGGGCTTGCACCAGCTGCACTTGATGTCATCGCACGAGCCTCCATAGTCGGCCGCACGAGTTGGGGCGATTTCTGATCGCCATTAATTTTGCCGTGAGAAGCAAGTTCTCGTTCCCGGTTCTTCTCGAGCAATGCACCGCCGAGTGTTGCACATTTTAAAATCGTCTGTATCAAATGATTTTGTTGTAAAGGCTTTGACAGATATTCATCCATTTGGGCTTGGATGCATCGCTCTCGATCTCCCATCATGGCATGAGCTGTGAGTGCAATAATTGGAGTGCGTACCGCTCCGACGCTCCGCTCGTAATCGCGAATTTTGCCAGTCGCTTCGAAACCACCCTATTCTTTTGATTAGCAAAGTAGATGGGATACATTTTGTAAAGCCTCACCATTATGGGCATCTGGACATCCATTAGAATAACATCAAACTTCTTCTTTGCTACGGCCTCCACAGCTTCCAGACCGTTCCCAACAACAGTCACAACATGGTGATACTTCTCGAGGATTTTGACGGCTAAACGCTGATTGACCCGATTATCTTCAGCAAGCAAAATCTCAAAGGATCGAGTATTATCCGAGAACGATGGAGTCGCTCGATTTTCAAGCGCCGGCACCATGCCATTTCCTAGATCAATTGTCTCGCATGGTGTTGTCATATAAGACGTAATACCGAGGTCTAGACAAGACTTCAAAGTGATATGAACAATAGGTGCCAGTAGGACGATGGGAAGGTATCTAAAATCCTCAATTGATCGCAATTTTCGAGCCGTTTCGATGGATTCGACTATGATAACGTCGTATGGTGGGTTATCAGAGCCTGTTGAAGCCGGATTTCTCTCTTGGTTCACAACCACAGGCACAAGGCCCAATCTCCGCAGCATGAGGGAAATTTCTTGTCCATATCCGGATAGGCCCTTGTCAATGAAGAGCACCTGGTGCCCTTTGTACGGCTTAAGCATCTTCTCGATGGATCCAAGTCCGCCGCCAGCCAGTTTCACGACACAAGTGAAATAAAACGAGCTTCCCTTGCCAAATTCGCTCTCTACCCAGAGATCACCGCCCATTAAGGTAACCAGCCTCTTTGAGATAGATAGACCGAGTCCAGTACCACCAAACTTGCGGGTCATGGAACCATCAGCTTGTTGAAAGGTGTCGAAAATCAGGTCGAGCTTGTCCTGCGGTATTCCGATGCCAGTATCCGACACAATGAACTCTATAGCATATTCGTACTGATGCTTTGGTTTAAGATTTTTGGCTTCTTGAATGGTCAAGCTCACTTCACCGTGCTCAGTAAACTTTATAGCGTTGCCTACTAGATTGAGAATGATTTGCCGTAGGCGGAAGGAGTCGCCGACAACATAGTCGGGAACAGAACTGTCCACGCGATATGTGAGATCCAGGAACTTCTCGTTTGCTTTGACAGCAAGGGTTTTCAGGGCGCCAAAGACGGTCCCTCGTACCGTATACGGGATTTCCTCTATGACCATTCTCCGAGCTTCGATCTTGGACAAGTCCAGAATATCATCAATAATGGTCAGTAAACTGTTGGCCAGCTGATTCACAATATTCAGCATTTCACGCTGATATTGCGTTAGGTCAGTGTCGAGAGTCAGCTGTGTCATCCCAATAATACCGTTCATAGGCGTCCGTATTTCGTGACTCATGTTAGCCAGGAACTCGGATTTTGTTTTGTTCGCCTGCTCTGCTGCCTCTCGTGCTTGAGTGTTCCTCTGGATACTGTCCCGCAAATTGTATACCATCTGATTGATTTTACGTTTCAGTTCGTCCATCTCGCCCGAAGCTTCTACATCAACAAGCTTTGTGAAATTACCATCAGTAGCTGCATTGGTAATGTCGCCGAAAGCGCGAACTTGTGTCGTCTGTAATAATTGTCAACAAGATATTTCCGATAAAGCCAATTGTTCAACAAGGAGGAATTACTAACCAAGTTAGTCGCCATGGTATTGACGTCTGCTGTGATTTCCTTCCAGCGTCCCTTCAGTCCTCCAACATCTGCTTGACCGCCCATCTTGCCGTCCACACCTACATCTCTAGCCACTCGCTGTACTTCGTTGCAGAATACAGAGAGGCGGTCAACCATGTTATTTATAGTCTCTTTTAAGACAAGTATCTCACCCTTCGCTTGAACGTCGATTTTCTGGCTCATGTTGCCATCGGCAATGGCTTGAGTGACAGTCGAGATGCCGCGTACCTGTGAAGTTAAGTTCAAGGCCATTGTGTTGACGTTTTCTGTAAGGTCTCTCCATTTTCCCTCGACTCCATCAACTCGAGCCTGACCACCAAGGGTTCCGTCTGTGCCAACCTCCCGGGCGACCTTGCTCACTTCAAAAGCGAAAGTTCCAAGCCGGTCAACCATGGAGTTAATGGTGAGCTTAAGTTCTAGAATCTCACCCCTCACTTCAACACCAATCTTCTTTGTCAGATCTCCACGGGCGACAGCTGCGGTGACCCTCGATATTTCCCTGACTTGGGTCGTCAAATTCATAGCCATGCCATTGACGTTGTCCGTCAAGTCACGCCAGGTTCCTTGGACATCATTGACAGTAGCTTGTCCACCGAGGCGCCCTTCTGTACCAACTTCACGGGCAATCTTGCTGACCTCCCGTGCGAACTGTTGTAATTGCTCAACCATAGAGTTGATGGTCGACTTGAGCTCAAAGATTTCACCCTTGCACTCAGCTTGAACCTTTTGCGTCAGATCACCTTTAGCAACTGCTGTAGTAACCTTTGCAATGTCGCGAACTTGGGTCGTAAGGTTATTCGCCATGGCATTGACGTTAACTGTCAACTCGTTCCACATGCCTTGAACACCCATAACGTCAGCTTGGCCGCCAAGCATACCTTCGGTACCGACGTCTCGAGCAACCCGTGTGACTTCTGATGCAAACGTGCGCAGTTGTCCAACCATGGTGTTGATCGTCTGCTGAAGCTGAAGTATTTCACCCTTGGCGGGTCTCTCAATCTTCTTCGTTAAATCACCATGAGCGACAGCGGTCGTCACGGAAGCAATTTCGCGCACTTTAAAATCATCAGTCCAAAGTGTCATTACCAAGTTATTTTTATTAAGATAACGTACCTTGATCCGTCAGGTTCTGCGCCATCACGTTAACTGTAGCGAGGGTCAGCAATGCTTCCTATTTTACCAACGTGAAGAGTAATACCATTGTCAGTGAGTTCCTTCCAAGTACCATCGACGCCTTCGATCTTGGCTTGGCCGCCGAGTATTCCGTCCGTGCCGACTTCACGGGCAACCCGGGATACTTCGCTAGCAAATACCTGAAGCTGGTCCATCATCGTATTGATGGTTCTCTTGAACGTGGTAATTTCCGGGTCCATTTCAACAGTGTTCATCCTCACTTTCTTGCTGAGGTCGCCCCTGGCAACCGCAGTGACGATTTCACCGATCTCGCGGAGGGCTTTTTGGAAAGCTTCGTTAGCCTTTTGATGCTTCCATAGCTCCCGTTCTAGCGTTGCTACGCGCTCTTTCTCGATCATCTGGAGCGCCTTTTCCTGTAGTTTCCTTTGTTCCACTAGTTGGGCATTGACATTCGTCAACTCCTGGCGCTGGTTGTCGAGCAATTTGGATTGGTCATTGATATGTTCTTGTAACCCCTCCAAAGCCTCATCCGTGAGTGGAATAGCTTTGATAATACGGTCGTCTGATAGGCTAGTCCGGCTGGATGGGAACCTTGTACGAAGTATCGTCTTCGAATCGTCGTCGAAGGGAGATGCGGCCGTCTCGTTAGGGGTATCGGGGTAGTTTGGAGCATTCGCAGCATTGGCCTTGGCTTCAAGCTGTTGCACTCTGACGACAAGAGCTGAGAGTTCCCTTTCCAGTTCTTCCTTGGCAGCGCTGTCGCGGCCCGGCAAATTGATATCCGAGTTGGTCCCAATAGGGACAGTACAGGAATCGTTTGTTGAGATGGCCAAGTTTTTGACGATGGCAGCAACGGCTGCCAAGGTCTGGTCTTCGGCCATCTTGCTCACGGATTAAGGGTCCAGCGATATCGGTAATTTGTCCGGGGATTGGTATAAATACGCAAAATGTGAAATGTATGTTATCAATATTCGATGCTAAGGTAGTGATCAACAAGACGCTTAGGAGACCCTATGACGACCGCATAGAGTCTGCGACAGACTGCGAATGTCGCTGACGGAGAAGGTAAACCTAAGGCCGCAGTATGTCTATAGTCGAAACGGGATTATTTCTCAAGACGTGGCCGCATATCTGCTCTGACAAGCGAGTAGATGAGCAATGCCGTGTAGTAAATGTCGGGCGGCACAGGCAGGTGATAGCGGGAGATCAAGGATAGGCGGACAGCAAATGCTGTCTCGATACGAAGCGAGCCGTGGTTGAACAAAGCGGAGGGCCAAAGTCGCGTCAGCAAAGGGAGTGATGCCGCTAGGAATGGATAGGCAGAGTCGCTTAGGAGAGAAAGAGGATGATAGGAACAAGGAGCAGTGGAACTGGCTCTACGGCGGTTGGTCCCTTAAACGAGACCCGGGGGCACCCCTGGAAGCAGCCCGACAGCGAAAGCCAGTTTTTTAGTCTTGTTTCTTTTGCATAGAAGCAACAACGATGATGGCGGTGGGCGGCAACAAAACGCTGGCGTGGAGGAGGGAAAAAAAAAAAAGCAGCACAATAGGTAAACCCGGCAAGCAGAGGCAACGACAAGGACAGCAGACAGGCCAACTGGGCGGAGATGGGAGAGGCGGGCTCTGGGATGGGACTTGTCCAGGTGGGAGGAGAAAGGCGGGTTGCTGATCACTGGTCCCATCCAATGTCTTCAGTCTTCAGTGGCTAACGCACCGCTGGCTAGCCAAGTCCAGGTGTGCCTGCGGGACCGTATAGCGCAAGGGGCTTCTTGTGGTTGGCCAGATGCAACCAGGGAAGAGGTAGACTCTGGTAGACCAACCGGGGAATTGCGCTGGGGCGGATGATTAGATTCGGCCACTAAGCATCGAGCTCGCCGAAGTCCCCTTTCCACTGTGTACTGTTTCAACTGGGGTCAAGTGCCATCTTGGAATCCTCGCTACCCTCGCTGCCCTCCTACCGAGACCAGAGTCGTCTACTTAGTATGTGTACCGTACCTTATTGCTTTTCTTTGCATTGATGGCACCTACCTACTTGGTATAAAAGTACATACGTCGAGATGCCGCCTACATCCTGAGATGTATATGTTTTATACGGGTCATACTTATTTATACCTACGCGCCAAACCCTCATATTTTGCGATCCTCTGCTTTATCCCTTTGCTTATGCAGCTGGTGGGAATACCTCTCGCCTATCTTGTGTTGTCCACATACTGTATGTACATATGACCTTGTACTTCCAGGTTGTTATTCTGGCGTCAAATTCCTTCACACTAACATACCTACTTATACAGTAGACCCTACATACAGGATGCACACGCAATACGGAATAGTCTATAGAGTATACTTAATTGAGTAATCGATTTTGCCAAGATAGGCTACCGTGGTATACTAGAAGCGGTCGCTTAGCAGCTTCATTGAGTGATGATAGGTGCAGTACCTCGAGCACGAGGCGTGCCATGCACTGTAGTGTACAGATTTTACGCCACCTCCCTCAGTACTTAGTAGGTACTTCCCTACTACATGTGAGCCCTACTACAGTAACCGCTATTTCTAGCCTCAGGCGAAACATTTACTAGGTAGTATCCATATATTACCATATGGAATTTTGTCCAGTCTTCCACTTAGGTTAGATGGTACGTCGACACAAATTCCGGTTAGTTGGACTTACAGATTTACGCATTTGAAGCCTCTAACCGTGAAAGTTAGTTCATTACGAGGAAAGGCCAACCTCGTAGGTGAAGCTGTGTGAAGTTTAAACTACGTGATTACATATGCAACTTGAGTGGTCACAAAGCAAGGTATAACGAAGCACGCTTACCCCATTAGCTACAACGTACAATACCTAGGGTACTAATCCCCTCTCAGCCTGTCTCTTGTGAGAAGGAGAGAGATCTATTGAACCACAAAAAAAGGTGAAGGAATTAAACAATCATAAGGAATCTAGTAAATTGTACCATCCCCACGACTGACTTAGGTAGCTGAGTTATCTGCTTGAAGTCAACTTGGTGCCGGGCAATTCAGCCAATAGACGTTGATACTAGGTATACTAACATTAGAAGCTAATACAGGTAATATACAGGACAACAGAGACATTAGTTTATCTGCCTACCGGGTAAATGCCTGACAACCGTCCCGTATCTACAAAGTAAGCTACAGTACGCTCTTTGCAAGCTGAAAAATAAAACTCGCGTTACCATCTCCGCTAAAACACTCGGAATTTCATCTCAGCTACATAGTACCTAGTCCCTTTATCAGCTCTTTGTGGTGCTAGGTATCTCGCAGTAGATACCCGTCTCTAGATTATTATCTTTTATGCCGGTATCATATTGTGGCTAAGCAAGTTATTGTCTGCTCTAAGTGACAAATGACTGTAGATTAAAGATAAGATAGGGGAAGAGGTGTCAGATCGTGATTGGGAAGCACACCATCTCGTGTCGGTTCCTGGTCCTTGTACGCCGCGTACCGGGAGAACTTGTGTCGGCCTAGGCAGGATACAGCCCATTCACCCAATTCCGCATGATCGTCGCTGTACTATAAAAACCGTCTTGTGACCAGGGCGCCATTCGCCAGAACTACTACTGTATGTATCACTTTCTGCTGCCTTATGGTGTATTGGTAGTGGTAGGACATGATCGGGCAGTAGATCGGGGAAAAGGTGGTGTTATTTTACTGTACCTACCTAGTGCAGCAGCTGTGGCAAACCGCGTTGTAGGTACCTGTCGCCGAGGACTTGGTACACAGGTGCTCCGATCAACAGGCACTGCGAAACACTTCCAAGTTTGGATTATTTTCGCGACCTGGTCTTATCCCACTCTTTTTTTCTAGTGCTTCTAGAAACCAACTATGTACCTACACTCAAGATACTGACAGCACAGGGAAAGCATCCGCTGAGCACGAGATGGCCGCTCTTACACATGTTATACCAACGCTATTTCTTACTTAGTGCCTGTTAACCACGATGGCGCGTCCCTGCCTATGTAGATACCCCAATGATGTCATGCTGCAGTAGTTAGGCTCGGACCAACCATAGGTACCATACCGTTATATATGGGTATAATCCTATTATCGCAATTAGCTTGGTGCTGTTACAAGCGCCTCCGGCTTCAGCGGCTCTCTTAGCAGGCTCTGTGAAACCCAGTAGGTATCGAGGGTATTTCGCTCAAGGATTCATTATGTAACGTGTAGGTACCTCCCTCTAGTGTGTTGTTCCTCTTAGCTTTCCCCTCATTGCGACACAACAACATTAACGCTAGGTAGCTCCGAGCAGCTGGACACTTGTGGTAGGCGAGGTAGGTAGCGTATAACATGCCCTTAGGCTTACTTACATAGGACTAAGTAGGCATGTAGATAACATCTACCATCTACCCTAGAGCGACGACTACTACCGAGCTAACGTACCAGTCCTGCCCTTAAAACCTACGCTGATGCGATGCCAGGATTTACTTGAGCATTGTGTTGATGCCGCGATATGTAGGTATGCTACTATGCCTCCCTCAGTAAGTACATTTACCGGGTACCTGTAGGCAGCATGACAACGAACCTGATCTGGCGAGATCTGGGCAGTCCCGAAGATAAGGACCTATGTAGGTTTGGGTTTGCCCAAACCCGAGGTTCTCACGATCCCGTGTTCCCGTATAACCACCTACACTATGCTGATTCGTGCATCCTAGCGTGCAGTCTACACTACCTAAGTAAGTAAGCACAGGACCCTTAAATCGGCGGGGTCTCGGGAGGGGGGCAAAGAGCAAAGGCAGCGCGCTAGGCACATACTAAGTGCTGAGGTTGACGAGAACCGCCAATAGCATCGTCACACTACCTCGACTCGGCACAAAAGGGGTCACGAACCTATTGTATATTTCACCATGCTCATCTTCATCAAGCACGATAACGAGTTTCTGTAGGCCTCCGCTCCCACCTCCCCAGCTCAGATCGGGTCCGATACACACTATCCGGTATTGCAATAGTACCAGACGATGTGGTTCTAATAAGCACGAGTCAGAAGTAATACCCGGTTGCAAATACGCAAATACGCAAATACGCAGCACTTGCTAGGGCTACCTGCTCCCACTTAGGCGATGAGCAGAATACCTAGCCAAAGCCAGCAGAATGGACACGCGCATTCTCAAACAGCACTACCCCTCTATCTTTACTACACAGTGTGTTGATTGGCGAGGACAAGGTAGGTGCTAATCGATCGATATCAGTAACCCAAGCAGAACAACTCTGCCCAAGGTCTCGTCGTCGAGGCTGAGAGAAGTTGGCCAGGTACTAGGTTAGTAATACTTCAAGTTAGGTCTGGTGAGATGTGATGAGATACCTATATGAGCAGCTTGAATGCAAGCCATGGGCACTTTTCACGCATTAGCAAGATAATAAGCAATGTGCCAAGAGGATAATAAACTTCAACTATTCGAGGTGACCACCACCAATCCTCCACAAAGCAGAGCCCCAAAACCATCTACCCAACTAGGTATGTATCTATGTACCTGCCGAGCCTGCTCACTACTATCCCTTCTTCATTTCTATCCATTCAAAGAAGAACTCCGAGTGAATAAATCAATAACGCGAACGCCTCGCTAACATTGTGACACGAATCACTTGCAAAAATCAAGAAAGAGGCACCGAATGGAAGCATGTGTTATTATTAAAGTTCAGTCAAACACGAGCAGAAGGGGGGTTTTTGCAAGATCGTCCCATATTCATAAGTGGTAAATATGTGCCACATGCCTGGAATGCAGGGCTATCGAGCTAGGTATGTGGTGTATAATCAATCAATCAATCAACAAGCTGGCCAAGGTACAGTAGTAAGTACATGTGGGTTGGGAAGAAAAGGGAAAAGATGTACAAATGATGTGCAGTCCGGGCCTTCAACCCCCCTTGCCCTCCGCCTCGCCTCCGCCGATCTGTTTCAAGATTAAACACTGGTTCGGAAACTTTGGCGAGGTATTTCTCACTCACGTGGCATCTACCGTTGACCTGTCACATGTAGGTGAAAGTCTCGAACAGTCGGTTTTGCGCCATTCGATCTGAAATAAAACTTCCATCTACATGGGACACCTAGTAACCTAGATTATTTCAGCACGACACTACACCACAGATCATTGTATTTACATAATCCATCCCACAACGTCCGGCTTCGCCTTAAGTGGACAGGTTCATGGCGGTGCATAAATAGGTCGTAAAAAAGAATCCCGGTCACGTTGTTAACTTAAAAAGGGGTTGAGTTATATTCAAAGTCGCATAACTAGGTAGAGTCAAGTCAATGAGAACAGCACAGACTTGAAATGGTAGAGCACCTATGAAGACGGAGCCGTGGAGGAAGAAAAAAGCTCAGCTTCAGCTCATGCATATATGCTCACCTTAGAATTTTGTCCTGTCTAGACTGGACCACGCACATAAATGCCATCCAAATCACGAATGACAACCGCGTATAACATACATGCCCAAAAATACGACCGCCACTTTCGTGTTGCTGAAGAAGGTCTATCATATGTAGCAACCAAAACGGACGCGGGTCGTAGAGGTTGGCTGCTGCATGAAGCCGAAAAAAGTTGGTTCACCGAATGTCGTGGTTCCAGGTTTGCAACAGTCCTCAGGAAACAGACAAGGTGTCCACCGCAAAATTTGAGGGCACACTGGGCTATCGGATTAAAGTCCCTAACAAAAAGAGACAAGGGGATGTAAGTGTATAGCACGCGGTGTATAAGTATTGATATCGATATTAATGAGTTGCTTCTATAACACATAAGTGATCAACTCAGTAGCTCTCAAAGACGTCCCGCCAAGTCGGCAATAAAAACATTTTTCGTGACATAAAGCATGGCTCTAACTGCAGTGGGCGTTCCTAGCAGGACGAGTCGTTTGTCATTATCCAGTATCTGAAGGAGAGGATGTCCGAGAACGGGAATTGTTGCAACAAGGTCACAGATGCTCGTCACATGATAGCATCATTAGTTGTGATTATGATTAAGCAAAGAATTCAAGCCGGTAACTCGGTACATAAAGGTATCCTCAACCTGTCTGCTCTTCTGTTTCTCATTCCCAAAATCATGCCTATCCCTCAGAGCAGTCTTATGAAATTACCAAAATCGGAAACGTAAACGGTACGGTGCCCCCAAATACAAAGGTCGAAAGAATGCTAATTTCATACCGCCAAACAAAGATGTTTCGCCAGAATTGAGGGCTTGCTAAAAACAGTTGCATGTAGACATGATTCGGTCTCGAGTGGGGGTATCCGGTAGGTAATGAAGACGCATGATAAAGAAAAATATTCGCCCCCTCTCATGAGTGTCCAACGATGACTTCAATCTCATTCTTCAATAAAAGCATTGTAGATGAACATACCGACCACGGGGAATAGAGGAATGCAGATTGAGGAGTCGTAAATAATTTCTGTTGGTTGAATCCTACTCTTCGATACTGAGATCCCAAAGATCGAACTCTCATACTCGCTCACTACTTATTCGACTTTGATAGGCTGGTTGTTAGCGTCTCGGTACACCTCCTCGGCCGAAGCTCGCCCCAGCGTTATTCCAGCCCTGACTAACACTCTGCTTTACAATCATTGCTGCAGCCGCTGCCGCCGCCATTCGTTCTTTTTGGCGGTGTCTTTCTTTGAGATAACCAGCAGCTTCTGGGCGCATACGCAGTATTCGGAGTATCATGTCATCAGAAGGATCAGCTTGAGCTTCTTTTCGCTTCTCTTCCTTGGCGCGACGCATTGTACCAAGATTCCGGCTCATCATGATACTCTTACCTCTACGGATGGTACCCATACTTGCAAAAGCCGGCCCCGCCGCGGCACCGCCAAAAGCGGGAGGTGCCGACAAGCGATTCGAGTTCATCTGGCCTTGGAGTTGCTGCTGTTGCCGTTGGGCAGTAGCTGCTGCCATGCGCTCCGATGTTCGAATAAGATTCTCAGTAGGATCAAAATAAAAGAAGTTAAGCGAATTGAGCTCGTGATACTTAGGCGACTTGAGGACTTCGGCAGGAACTCCCAGGACCTCGCCAGTCTCGTCTTGTGCGTTAAAGAAACTATAGAGTAATTTTAACCACTTGAAAACTACATCGAGTTCTCGTTGGCCAAGCGGGCGTTGGGTAGAGGGCTTATCGGACAAGGGCGGTACAACGAGGGCTTCAATGGCCATGAGAACCTCTTTCCATAGGCGTGTCATAACCGCAACCATTGTCGCATCAGTTAGAGTTTGCTTCATCGTGAAAAAATTTTCGTTGAAATATGCGAAGAGAGATTGAAGGGCGTTCTCGACATCAGCATCAGTGAGCGTAGGAAGAGTTGAGCTTCGTTTAAAGAACGAGTTAACTTGGGAAGCCAGGTTGCGCCCGAGTAAACTACGCAGCGCTTCGTGCGATAGTGATGCGTTGATTTGTCTTGATAGCTGTGATTTGTTAGTCGATTGATTTATCGGGCTTTTTCCGGTGGGCACCTTACCTTATCTGTGATTTTGCGAACCATATCACGCTCGGTCCTCTTGAGATGTCGAAAAGCCTTGCCAAAATAAAACTGGATGTCGTCGCGTTCTCCTTCCATGCTCACCCGAAGTAGAATCCTACCTTGTGTATCGAGATCAAGCCAAAATTCTCTCGGAAGATAGTCACTGAAATGTATTGGGTCCAACTTGAGAGAAGTTCTGCCTACAAAGTCGTGGTCGCCAAATGTATCGTAATCCCAGATTGTTGCAACAATGTTAAGAGCACCTGAAACTGTTACATCCACGGATTCATCCCACCGAGGACTGAGAGTTCTCATAATGATTCGTGTTTTGTGCAGGCGCTTCTGGTATTCGTCCACGAGGACGACATAAGGATCACTAGTCCCGTTTGGATCACATGCTTTGATCTCCTCGGCTTCGACGATTTTTATGGTGAAAACGTACTTCGCAGGCCGTCGAACCTGTCTTTTTGGTCCGTCCACCCTGTCTAATATCGCAGCGCAGGCATCGACATTCATGGTTCTCTCAAGCTTATCCAGCTCCTGCATGGCCCATTCAATGTTGTTTAGTTTGACTAAAGACTACGACGAATTAGCAACTTTCATCTATTGGCGAGTTATAAGTGCTATACCTCTGGGTAGAATTGAAAAGGTTCTATCTTTTCTTTGTTATTCCAAGCGTCTTTAGCATACTGCATGAATCTGCTCTGGGTGGTTTGAACTGACGCAGCAGTTTCCTGCTCGTTGGGCCTTGGCGTATCCATTTCCTTCACAAATCGTTGATCCACGATTTCGCAGTAACGAGCAATGCTATTAGCAAAAATCTTGGACAGAGCTGTCATGAAACGAGCATGATGAATGTCGTTATCCCATTCAAGCTGGAATACTTGGTCTGCTGTTTGATGAAACAACTGAAACATGTCAATAATGGAATGACTATGACGGTCAGCATCCCTCGAGGCTTGGTCGGGCCCTTGACCGCGAACTTGGAATTGATCTTGCTTCAGTGCTTGCTCTACAAAGTCTTCAGCCCGCTCTTCTGCATTGTGAATCCACCGCCAAACAAATTCTACGAGAAGCTCTTCAACGTCAAACGTGAAAGGTTGGTCAGGAAGTGATGATCGGTGAATGCGCCGGATTTCGACGAGGTCCTTGTATAGATCGAAACCGTCTTGTAGGGGAAGCTCGTCTCCCCTATCTCGAGCAACCTGCATGATTCTCTTAACCAGTTCGTGAGCATCGTTCTCAAAGCTTGGAAAGATAGTCTCCGCAAGAACGGTCAGTGGATTGACTCCCATGATTACTGGGTTGCTTCTGTAGCGCTTCTGTATTTTTTCGCAAAGTTTGACGACCGAGTTTCCAAGATTCTTCACGTGGCTAAAATTCCAATCTTGCTGGTCTGGAGGTATCTCAGCATCAAGGAAGCCACGGTATACATTTGCGGCTTGCTCTGCCATGCCGTCTTGAAGCATTTTAGTGTATTCCATTGCTTCCTCTTCTTTGCGGGAAAACCCGGGGTCATTGAATATGTGATTCTGCAACACGTGAACTGGAGGGCCTGCGGAAGGGGGTTTAGGCTGATAACAATGCATCAGTATATCATAGAGCTCTCGTAAAAGGGCATCATGCAGTGTATACAACGTCTGTTTATATGTTGTAAGGTCGGTTACGGTCCATCTGCCCCGATTTATGCTTGCGAGGCTTTCACTGTATAAATATATATGCGGAGGTTTTTTGAGCTCCTTTTCCGGCGGAGGAGTCTTCACTAGATCAAATGCAGAATCAAGATCAATGGATGTGAAGAGTGTGTCAGTGAATCTGCGGGCGGCTACTTCCATGTACACGACGAGTCGGGTGAACTGAGGTATTCGCCAGCGAACACAAAGCTCTGTCAGAAGCTCCATCGACTGCTTTGAGAATGGACCGTTCTGTTCCTCTCCATTGGCGTGCATTGCATCGAACTCCAAGGCATAATTTGCGATGACCTTCAGAAATTCTCGAGGGTCGGAAGGGATGAAGGTGTAATGTGCCTCATCGACAGCCCTAATGCCAGTATCTTCTAGTGTCATGGAACTCAAGCTGAGCCTATGATCTATACCATACATAGAACTCCTTTTCGAACCGGAGATTGCCCGACCCAAATCTGCGTACGATTGCTCTTCACTAGATCCAGCGCCGGGACTTGTTGGCAGTGGCTTCTCAGAAGCTGCGCTAGTGCTCGAAGACGTTTTAGCGAGCTCTGGCTTAGCAGTCAACAGTTCCATCATCATAGCAGAAAGAAAAGGACCCTCAGCCTTTCTCCAGTCTTGATATGCCTCTTCGACTTCGAAATCCTGGCTCTGCAAGACGCCGGACATGTTGGCATTCAGGCGATGCTGGTATGCCTTTAAGTCCCTGAGAGCAGCCTCTTCCGTCCAATTCGGTCGCTGGGTGTCTATGTGACTCTGAACGTCGGAGTGCGCAAGTCCGAAAATCTTAGCAACAGCCTGGACCATGGGCATATCCTTAACGTCATAAGATAGAGGAACTATGACTTCGATATGCTTCCCTGCATCTTGGCTCGTGTCGATGAAGAGATTCTGATCGTTGGTGAGAAGCTTGTTCTCAAGCGTGCTCAACCTGCTCATAAGCTCGGGCTTGTCCTTGTCGTTGCCCTGGGCACGTAGAATGTGTGTGACGAGCCTCAAAAAGAGAGCCACATGCCTGTCGACGAGAAGTTTCCACGAGTCATCACCTGCTGCATGTCCTAGACTGCACGCCTTGGTAGCGGCAGAGTAAAAAATCAAGACCAAGGGCTCGACCTTGCGCTCCTTATCGATGCTTTTCTTGAAGCTGGCTTCGGTGAAGGCGGTGTAGGCCTGAGCAAACGTCTTCTTCACGGCGGCGTCATTGTATCCCGGGAGAGTCTCAGAGCCGCGGATGACGCCCTCCATCCGCTTCAGCAGAGGAGTGTGGAAGGAGTGAGGTAGCTTGACACTGGTCGAGTTGCCCGGCACGAATTCCTTGACCAGGTCGGCGATATTGGAGGTATGGGTCCGGGGAGGGGGCTTCGGCGCCGGAACCCATTGCTTTCGCTTCGTCTTGGGCTGGACGAGATAGTGCAGGTAGGCGACGCGAAGGGCGTAGGAATAGGCATCGTCGTGGCTCACGGGCACGGGCCGAGCAGAGGAGGCGGCGCGACTCCGGCGACCGCTGCTGCTTCGGACACTCTGGATACTGTCGATGCGTCGATTAATGTAGGACTTCCGCGATGCCGACGACGACGACATAGTGTGGTGTGCGGACTAGACGGCCGGTCGGGACGGACGAACGGTCGGTCAGGTACGTCAGGTACCAATGCTGGGTGCGGCGTGTGTCGTATGCACGACAAGCATAGCAGCCGATGTGGTGTAGACGAATTCGGTTTGACGTACCGTAGGTCGGGGGTGGTGAGGGGCTGGCCGTAAGCCCTAAAGAAGTAGCTACAGTAATTGAGATGAGAAGTGAGAAGAGAAAAGAGAGAAAGGCTGCTATCTGCGGCCAGAAGTCGTGTTCTGTTCAATTTGGAGTGACCTTGTAGTGTACCTATGTATGGTTTATGGTATGGTTTACGGCAACGATGACTTCAGACAGACAGGAAGGGCGGCAGTTCGTCGAGGTAGCGCCGCGTGTCGAAACAGAAAACGAAACGGCGTTGGGCGCTTAGAGCTAAAGTTCGTACCACTGATTGCACCGACTTTTGGGACGTCATCGCCTGTAGTGTGTACCTGTGCAGAGGGTCCTTTTTGTGGGGGGCGGCCGAGACGAATTGTCGGTACTCCGTCCTTCTCTGCCTTTTAGGTCTCTATCCAGCCACTTACATCCTACACATACCCGGAGCTGTCTTATTCTTCGTGTTCCTCTCGCTTACATCATCTGACAAGCGCAACCTGAGTATCCGTCATTGTATCCTAATCTATGTTCCTGACTTAGATCTTGAAAGGCACGAATGAAATGGAAGTGTTTGGGTGGGCTATGTTCATTGTTAGCCACCCACGACCCTCTGCATCCCTTTTAGTCGATCCAAGTATAGAAGATGTGCCCATGTGATTCAGCACGTATACGAACAATCAGTACGTAATTAGCGGTAGATTGCGCCACGAAATAGTAACTTTGTCATTCCTTCTGCCTAGAGATGAGCAATAATTCCTCGTGACAAGCGGAAGGCAACATGCTCTTTTGTATGCCGACTGTTGAAAAACGAACTCTGACATTACACGCTCCGTATCCAGAATGGGAATATGGAATGCGACGGAGGTGAGTACCTAATAAAGCACGGGTGCTAGGAAGAGTACTCCACAGGCGACCCTAGGTATCGTTTTACTTGGGTAGCGGGCAATGTTGGAAGGCCGTTTGCCTTGACCTCCTCGGTGGTTGCTTAGGTGTATAGGTGTACCTCTGTGTAGTGTAGGCAGGGAGGTTACCTGACTACATACCTAAGTAGGTACGCATTTGCTCTTACCTGCACTGCAGAATCCTAAAAGCCCCCGTGGCCAACTGACAGCTAGAGCACTTGCATATAAAGACGATCGGGCAGGTGCTAACAAAGTGCCAAGTTGCTGTGATTCGTAAGGAATTCCCAGAGCAGCCTCTTTCCTTCTTTGCCTAGTCCAATGCCTAGTTGCCTACACTACACTCCGGTGCCACCTTGAATTGAAGCCCAGCGTTTGGTGTTTCGACTAGTAGAGGCTTGGCTTCATTAGGTACTTGTTTAGCTGGGCTGCCCGCAGCCAATAATCGCGAGAGCAACAACCCCCGTCCCCCTCAAGAGATCGATCCCGCATGCATAATACATACATACATTGCCCGCCATATCGTCGTCCGACTTCGTATACATAGCCATCCGCATCCGCCATCCGCATCCCTTACCACTTCTCCGTCCAGGCCCGCTGCACGGCGCCGAACCCGCTTGATCCTCTGCCCTCTCCAGTCGCGGCCTCTGGTCTGGGACTGCCCTGTCGCTGCCGCCATGGGCGTCGTGAGCAGCCGCCTCGAAGATGGCGCCCCCATCTACCTGAGCGACCAAAACCGCTGTACGTCGCTCCGTCTCTCCTCCTCCATGGCATGCCCATCCGCGCGACCGTGTGCATACTCCGGCCTTCTCCGCGCCTCCTTTTTGTTTGCTAGTCCCTGGGCTGATATCAGGCTTGCTAGTATCCATATCCTCCCTCACCATCACATGTCCTCGTAAGCGCACTACGACTATTATCACCCCTAACGCCTTTCCCGCTACTCGCGCCGCCGTAACGCGCACGTCGAACGACAACGGCCTTGTCGAGTTTGTGCAGGTTCGTCGCCCTGCAAGACAGCCTCGAGTGCAAGGCGGGCAGTAATCTGACCGTGCGTGCTTCTAGGATCCCGAGTCCTCGTCTGCGCCAAGTTTCCTCCTCAAGCTGAACAATGACGACGAGCTGATCTTCAACTTCACATTCATTGTTCGCCAAGATGAAAGCAGCACCATCACCGACACCCAGATTAATGGCCTGACATATGTCTACGCCTCGACGAGCAGAGAGCTCGAGAATTTAGTGACGCGAGAGTTTCACGCAGACCCGAATCTTCACAAAAATGTCAATGTTGAGCTTGTTGGCGACTATACTACCGGCGGTAGTTCTTCTATATCTTTCGAGTGGTCGTGGAAGTGGAAACCCCCAAGACCGGTAGAAGACAGGGGCGGTGGTTGGAAGAACGTGTGCAGCGTATGGTTTTCCCTCAGGCGCCCCGGCGGCTTGCGCAAGTACATACACTGACGCCCTGGCAGTTTCTAGAGTACGATGCGAGGGCTCACCAATTGCGCCCGCTTGCTACTTTTTCTTTCTGGGTTGCAAGTCAGTCACGGCTCAACATCTATCCCCTGCATCACACTGACTTGCGATATAGATACCTCATTCTTTGGGAGCCAGCCTGCCTCCCCGTCTCCATTCCAACTTGCTGTCCCTCCAAAGATCCGAGTGCCGTCAGCGCAATCGGCCGACTCCCGCATTAGCGAACAGGATGAGCCAATTTCACCCCCAAATCTCCTGTATGACTCACTTAGTCCTCTCCCCATGGCCTCGCAAGCTCGAAGAGAGTCGGTTAAGCTCGATATTGCTTGTCCCCGACCAGGTGAAGATATGACCGTTGGAGATGACGGTCCAGTATTCAGAGCGACCATCAAGGCGTTAGAACAGAAAACCGGCAATATGAGAACGCACATGAAGAAGGTGCTGAAGAAGGCCGAGCAAGTACATGCGGCCCAGACCGAAGCCAACGATGCCTACGTAGCTTTTACGGACGCGCTCCGGGAGGCATCAGCCAGCAACGCCAACGCGGTGCAACCAGCTATTGAGCATTACTTTGATAAGATAGCACAAGAAATTCTGGCTTACGAGAAACTGAACACATCTAACTTACAAAAGATTATAATCGAACCAATTAGCAAATTATATACCTACGACATCAAACAGGCGGAATCCAAAAAGCGCGATTTTGAGGAGGAGAGCAAGGATTACTACGCTTATCTCGCTCGGTATCTCGGTCAACGACAAGACTCGGTCAAAACTAAGAAACTTGCTGAGAGCGATACCAAGTATCAGACGAAACGGAGAAACTTCGAGCTCAAACGGTTTGACTATTCGTCATTTGTACAGGATCTGCATGGTGGTCGGAAAGAACAAGAAGTTCTATCTCATCTTACGAAATATGCTGACACGCAGGCGAAAAGCTTCATGTCGACGGCGAAGAAAATTGACGGCATGCTGCCACACCTGAAGGCCTTGACTTCTGAGGTTCAAGATGCCGATAAGGAGTACCAGTATCAAAGACGCGAAAGGGAGGAGAAGAGACGTGGTCTAGAGAAGAGCAATCTCCAGTATAACGAACCAGAGAATGCGATTTCGGGTCCAAATACATTGGTGTCTAGTAACACGAATGGTGTTCAACATACCTCAGATTCTGAGCTTGGCCGAGCGGATAGTACCGGTTCTCAATTGAAACCTACATCGACGGGTAATTCAACGTCAATCGCGGCAACAACAGGAGCAGCTGAGCTTTCGAGATCTCCTGGTAGCCTTGCTCATCATCTTTTGAACAGCCCCGTGCAAAACACTAAGTTCAAGGGCATACGTGATTTGGAAGAAAGAGACCTCTCTCAGCTAACTATCGTTGAAAAGAACTCAGCGCAACGTAAAGAAGGTCTACTGTGGGCTTCGAATCGCACTCATGTCGACCTGTCATTGAACAAGCAAGGCTGGCACAAGTAGGTTCTACTAGTTATCTAATTTACACAGTGGCTAACCAATTTTGACAGGTTCTGGGTAGTTCTGGACCAAGGTAAGCTGTCCGAGTACAGCAATTGGAAGCAGAAGCTCGATTTACACATGGAGCCCATCGACCTACGTATGGCATCCGTGCGAGAAGCCCGTAATGCCGAGCGCCGGTTTTGCTTCGAGGTAATCACGCCTAAATATAAGAGAGTATACCAAGCTACTTCTGGAGAAGATATGAATAGTTGGATTTTCTCTATTAATAACGCCCTTCAAAGCGCAATGGAGGGACATGTGCTAGAAGAGAAACCGACAACTTCGAGTGATAGCAGTAGTCTCAAACGGGATATCGGGTCCATCTTGACGGGCAAGAGCTCTTCTTTGAACCACGGCTCGTATGGCCATCACACATCTGGGAGCTCTGCGCCTCCATCTCGCCGCATCACAGTTGGTGCCCGACCTCTCGCAACAAGACCGGCGGGTAGCAGCTATGATGACAGCCCCGACAAGTTGCTGCAGACTATCCGTGAAAGCGACCAAGGCAATTGTTGGTGCGCAGATTGTGGCAGTGGTTCCAAGGTTGAATGGGTTTCCATTAACCTCGGTATCATCCTGTGCATCGAGTGCAGCGGCATCCATCGCTCACTTGGGACGCACATCAGTAAAGTCCGCTCATTGACGCTTGACACTACGTCTTTCACTCTTGATATTATTGAGTTGTTATTGCTTGTCGGAAATCGAGTTTCAAACATGGTTTGGGAAGCCAGGCTCGACCCCAGCCTGAAGCCCGGTCCCCAGGCTACACGCGAGCAACGTCTCAGGTTCATCACATCTAAATATGTTGAGCGGGCATTTGTTGAGCCCATATCGGCAACCTTATCGCGGTACGCAACAGCTGATGAGACGCTCCTTGCCGCTATCAAGCGAAATGAAGTTCAAGAAGTCATCCACGCCCTGGCTCTACGGGCCAATCCAAATGTTCTAGACAAAGTGCGGAATACCCATCCGGTTTTCTTGGCTCTAGCAGCGGCAGATCCAGCTTCTCCGTCGCCTGGCATGACTTCCACAGTGCGGGCCGAAACTGATGCACGTACCATCCCTTTTGCCGTGGCCGAGATGTTGATCCAGAACGGTGCCGATATTCCTGTACAAATGCCCGGGTTCTCCCTCAGTCGCAACGCACAGCTGTACATCAATGAAAAGCGTGGCCGCACTGCTGCTATTGAGGCCTCCGGTCTGTCAATACCAAGCAATCTCGGCCCGAGTTTTGGCGAGCGTCCTCAGCGCGATAAAGACGCGCGATCTCTACAAAAGCGTATCAGCGCAGGGGGACGTCTAGCCAAGTCACCGATTCCCGAACGATAGAAACGGCGGAAGTCAAATAGTTCCTCCCATTCGTCTTCGCAGTCCAAGACCACGCGATTTTCTCCGGAGAAATCGCCTGACTGTAGCTCTAATTCCTCTTCATCCACCCCCGAACGATAGAAACGGCGGTCGGATCGTATCTTTTTTCAGATACCCCCCTTCTTGAGTATTTCAACGCCAGTGTGCCTCCCAATGCTATGTACATTTAGGCAGCACATTGGATGTTCTTTACCGAACTCCACGACGGAGTCAGCGGCCATCTTCGCTTCGTGAACTGATTGACGACAATATATATTACATGACAGGCGGGATTCTTCTTTTGTTTTGGAACTAAACCGTAGATGAGGCGCCACTGGACTCCCATCTGTCATTTCACATGGAGCATCCTAGGTGTTGGTTGTGTAAGCACCGAGAGGAGCCGTAATGTGCTCGCACGCATGATTGGGTTCGTTTCTGGAACCATAAGGAGGCTTTTTTTGTGCCTTTTATAGCACCAGCAATTTTTTTTTTTTACGTATATCACCTTTGGAAGCACACTTTTGAGTGAATGATCAAAGAGAAGCACTGGGATTAGAGTCTGGGTGGGCAAAGGGCAGATGTATACAGTGTACCAATAGGCTCGTATAATCGATGTATAATGATACCCAAGAGGAAATACAACGTAGGCCGATCGACTTACTAATGATCTGGTGGGATGATGATTGCGATAGGATCTTGCTTTCCGGTAGACGAAAATGATACTATTACAGATACTAGGCGAACCTCTTGCTTACTCTATCAAGCCGTTCTCGGCCACGACAGATTGCTATGGGCAGACGATGTGATCTATGTAACTAGTTGAGAGCGCAATGAACATATACTATACCACAGAGTCGATCATCTTCATGTGGTGCTCGTGCCTTGTTAGTCACAAATGTAGACAGTGACATTCAATGGCAATGGATCAATTCGAGCGCATGGCCAGCAATATCTATGAGCCACTCTAATGTATGTATCCGTCGTCTACTATGCAAGCTGTTCACATACACACACACACAAGCCCTCCCCCGTTTCAAAAGACGACAGGTCTGAACATGCAAGTAGGCCTGTTCAAGTTAACAACCAACTTCGCCGCTCTGAGCAGTCGAGCATCGTCCTTCCTCGTCTCGTCTCTCTAGTAGCAACAAAGTAAATCGCCACCGTCTTTTCTTTATCAAAAAATCCCTCGAAATTCGTCTATAACCCTCTCTCGTGACCCTTCCGTCCGTTCGTTCGTTTACTCAGCAGGCACGACGGCAGCAGCAGCAGCCCCGTCCCCGGCGTCCTCGACGAGCTTATCGATGAGCTGTTTATGGATGCCCCTCCAGTTATTCTCGACCTGGCCCTTGACGATGCCCATGACGAGGCGCGAGCAGTTGATGACGATGTCCTCGACGAGCTCGAGGGCGCCGCCCTCGCCGTCCTTTTCCTTCTTCTCGCGCACGCTCCACGTCGTCTCCATGACGACGCCCATGGGGCTGCGGATGCGGCACCACGTGCCCTCGCCGTGGTCGACGAACTCCTCGCGGCTGACGACGTTGCTGCTCCATACCGGGTTGGGCAGCAGGTCGACGACCTCGTAGATCTTGACGACGGGGCCCGGCCCCGCGTGCGTCTTGGTCGACGTCAGCGGCTCCAGCGTCTCGGGCAGCTTGAAGTGCTTGCGCGCCGCGTCCACCGAGGCCGGGTCCTTCTCCGTCTCGGGGGGCTGCGGTAGTGTCTTGTGCGAGGCGTGGTGCGGGTCGCAGAGGAGGAAGAACTCGTCTTTACGAAGGCGAAGGAGGAGAGAAGAGTGAACAAGAGGTTTCTTTTTCTTTTCTTTTTTTTTTCCCCGTGATAGGGGCTTTCATTTCTTGGACTGGGAGAGTACTTACGGTCATGCAACAGCGCGACGGCGTCTTCCTTGCGCACGCTCGACGGGATCGGGCTGGCGTTCACTGCGGTGGCCGTGCTGGATAAGACTAGGCAAATGCAAAAGGGGTTGGTTAGCCGCCTTGTATCTCATACTGATTTTCTTTTTCTTTTTTTCTCTTCCTCTCGCTCGATTCTATCTTTTTATATAGATAGATAGACTGGTTGATTGATATTCGCCGGCCTGGATGAGACATAAATAATTATGACTCTTCGACATCCTTCTCAATCTTGGCTACTGGCTCAATAGGGCCCAGTCGAAACTCAGAAAGTAGATGTTTGCGTGAGAAGGAAATGTCTCCCGTTCAACCCGCTTTATCCGCATCTTGGTTCGCGATAGTTGTATTCTCCTGAACGGAACTGAGAGAGGGGTGGGGTTAAGGCGTTCAGGTTGTCAACTTACACGACATTTCTCCTTGATGGACCAATTACTCTCTCGTGATTGACAACCTGAAAGATTACGCGAATATTTCAGCTATTAGATCTCGTATTTTTCATTCGCTGTCTTCTTTCTAGATTACTCTTTTTTGTCGTTATTTGCTGCGTCCTTAGGCTTCATTAGTTCCACGAACGTTTCAGCAGAGCGGTGGACCAACCTCCTACAAATGCTGACATAAGAATTCCAAATTCATAGCAGTTGTAGCACAGCCTCAGTGCCCCCCGGCCAAGTATACATACATGTACTAGATACCAATTGTAATAACCATCATCACAACGGCCACGACTGAATCTGGGTTGCTAGCGAGACACGTCACGAATTTCAATCAAACTTTCACAGACTTTTCATGTCATAATACACGTTTTATTCTTCATGGCTAGACTCCTGCTTTGATTCCCCCCATGAGTGCTGCAGTTTACGCCATATTGTCTTCTGTAAGGGGTATCTTGATATGAAGTGCACCCAACTATCCGCACTCCATTGCATTCTCTAATACAAATCCAACGACCGCCTGACGCATCGTCTAATCATCTAACGAGATTACCACTGGCCCTGTTTGCTGTGGCCGGGGTCTGCCAATGTTCTTATTCTGACCTACACTCTTCGCCACCGCTGCTTTAGGCTGAGACTGTTTCGACACGGCAGGTGATTTGACGGTTACCAAAGGTCGAATCACTTCATCCATAGCTTTGATGAGCGTTTCTGCCCCACTCGTAACATCTGCTGCCACACTGGCTCCCAGATTGCGCCACACTTTCTTGTCCGACGTCCATAATTTCTGAAGAACCTTGTGATACTCATCATCTGGTTGTTTGTTGGGGCCTATCTCTTCGCGATAGATGTGCCACTCGGGTTTGGTGTTGTGATTCTGCAGCTTGATGTACAGAGTCAGGCGCCTGCCGGGATCCTTAGACAGGCCCACCGTATACTGAAGCATGTAGCAATCGAGAGAGGCGACGAATACGCTGACACGGCCTTGGTTGGCCATTGTTGGAGCTTCCCACCCCTGTTCCACCAAGTTGAGTGCCCTGTGTATTGGTAATGTAATCGACAGAAACCATGGCACAGCTTTAAATCCTTCCTTGGAATTAATGAGTCTATTGAGCTGGTCTGTAGCTCGAATTTGGGGGTTGCCTGGGTCGAGAGTCAATTTCATCTTGTCGGTTTGAAGATCTAGGGAGGCCGTCCAGCGATGACCGTTCTGTAGTGTTCCAGTCTCGGCAGACCGCTGCCGGTCTGTGTAACTGAATTTCACTTTACTAAGCGTGATTTCTTCGCATTGAACGTCCCGTCGGCTCTGGCGAATAGTATCGATGCTACTAGCCAGTCTACCAAGAGCTTGGAGTCGGTGAGCGAGCGTGTCCAGGATCGAACTTCCAACTGCTGCCTCAATAATCAAAGCAAATACGCCGAGTCGTTTATTGAACGCCACGTCGTGCTCGACAATTCCTTGGAGTGGCCCGAACCTTGAGGCATCCGCAACCTTAACACGAGCATCTAATACTATGTTATAATGGTGCTGCTCTGAAGCTATTGGCGTGAGTCGCTCATCTTTGTTGCTGGCCTCTGCGGCTGCGTTTGACTCCGCCGGCTGCTGAAGCCGGTATTCGATGTTTTTCACATTGATTTCAACAAAGTCAAAAGCCCATGATGATATGTTCTTGCTTAGATGGGGATGACGCCGACCAAGGATCTCTGATAACCTCACATGAATGGAGGGAACTTTCATATTGGGCGGGAGCATAGGATTGATCCGATCTCGTACGCTGTATTTAATTCTTTCTTTATGCATTGCGCTCAGAATACCGATCTGGGATATCATAGCGCTGCTGAAGAAAGTCAGCTGATCAAAGAATTTGTCCGAATATCGAGGTGTGCTGGAGCTTAGCGGTAAGCGGGCGTGAGTCGAGATTTTAGCCTTGCCTGAGCGTTTGACACTTTGAATATAAAGTTAGCAAGGATAATTCATGTAAGTTGTAGGTTAAAAAACTCACACTTCAGTCAACCACCATTGGTCTCCGCTTGGACTCTGGCTCACCAGGATGTACCAATTCTCGGAGAGTCCGCGATGTTTCAGCCATATAAACTGATATGGCCCCTTTACGCCCAAAGTCTGCCTTGTCTCTTCCTGCTTAAGGGGGTGGGGATTGCAAACACTCCAACCCCTACTCTTTCCACGCCGGTTTAGTTCATCCTCCACATAGTAACATCTGAATCTTTCAAGTAGCGCAACCTGTTCTGTAATCGGCCGCCTGGTCTCTTTATTGAGTTGACTTTGCAGATCAAAGGTGCCTCTAGATTGGGGTACGGCTAGCAATGTGCCCGTGATTGGGGCAATCTTGATATTCAAGTGCTGGTCGTAATTAAGTTGCATGGTTAATGAGGACTTCGCGGGACTGTCACCCACTATATTGATCCCGAGATTCGCTTCATGTCTCAAATACCGCCCTTGAGACTTCATCGCTTCATGAAACTTGCTCAAAACATGTTCAATATGCTTTCCGATGACAAGGTTTAATAATACCTCGGTAGAGATTGTCTTGTCATCCAGCGCAAATTGGACATCCTTGACTTCGATTCCATCTCTGAACCAACGCAACGTCAGGCGGCTGCGAGTACCATGGCCAGGTGCCGAATTGGAGTCCTTGCCACTTGATACCCCCATAATAATGTAACTCCGGGGGCCATCAAGGGGCTGGCGACTGGACCAATAGTGTATTGCCATAGCACGCCTGAGTCTCTCGACTTCTATCATATCTGCCCATCGACCTTTGCTCAAGTCCATGGCCTGACGAACATACTCGGTGATCTTGTGGGTCAAAACGAACTCGTGAAGGAACCTGTAGCATCCAGGCAAACCATCCTTCTGTAAAGCTTCATTGACTCTGTACTCGAGGTAATCTCTCAGACGATCTGACAGTTCGTCGGATGCCGGTTGAAAGGCAAATCGGAAATCAATAAACCAGAACTGTTTTTCGGGGTCTTCGTCCGCTATTGTCAGGTCGACTTCAAACTCACCGGGTACTTTGAAGGTCACACGCCCAGAGTCAATCTCGAAGTCTTGGAACTGCTCTGGTATGTTTTCGTGATCTTCGAGATTCAGGCGAATAGAGAGTAGGGTATTGAGATTTTCCATCCACCGCATCTGCTCTTCGTGGGTAATCTGAGGTGGTTGGATATAATTGAGCTCTGGCATCCATGGGGCCTGGCCGGTGGAGAGAACATGAAGAGCAGTACGGAGGTCTGGATTTGGTATTCGGGCGTATGTAAGATCTCTCCTAATATTTATCATATAGTCGAGCGACCCTTGGTAGATGGCTCGCGTCTTATTAATGTGGTGCATCAAGTCAATCAGCTTGCTAACTGGCTCTGCCTTTCGGCTCCAGTTGGCAATTATGAGAGCCTTCACCCATTCCCCATGCCTTTCCTGCACGAAATTCAGCAGCCTGACTTTCTTGTTAAGATTTTCTAGAGAATTATCATCGGAGGAGACGTCAGCGTTGACCATGTTGCCGTTCATTGTCGAAGATGGCACGGGCATCTTTGCCAGAGCCATGATCTCATCGCCAAGTTGATTATGGGTCTGCTGCGCAAGGCGGGAAAGAAGAACGCTCAGCGGCACGAAGCCTTGTGTAATGTGTTGGATTTCGTCGGGTAGATCGTTCATGCGAGAGATGAGAGGGGCCGAGGATTGGGAGTCACCAGCATGAGCGAGATCCCCATTCGGCGCAACGTTTTTATCAATGGCGCCCTGGGACCCGGCGTGGCTGACGAGGCCGTTGGGGGAGTCCCGGGCGCCGTTCGTGAGCGGGCCATTGTTGCGGTCGTGATTTGTAGATTGAAAATGTGAAGCGCCACTCTCCATCATGACAACACCGGGCATCCTAGACCTAGTTCCCCCTTCCGCCAACGCGGCGCGTACACTCACGGACCGGTCACAAGCGCTGGGTAAGATGCGATGCGAGAGGCGCTGGCAGGAAAGAGGAAGTAGGCGCTCCGAGGCATGTGGGTTTATGCGTAACTGGGCGCGAAGCAAGTGACGTTATGGGAGGATGAGATGTATCGAAGGTTTGGTATCGGGGCGCGAAGATAGACGATGTATGTTACGGGATAATGAAGGGAGCGTCGGTGGTCGGATTGCCCGCGCCGTGTGGGATATCTCGAAGTAGTAGGTCGGGTTCGCGGATGAGAATATCGTAAAAACAGGGCAAGTCATCAATTGACAGACTCTGATGGTGTCGATCAAGGCTCGCGAGAGAAAAGTGGCTACGATGCGACTCGGGTCATTGTTATCCTAGACGGGAAATGCGGCAGATGCTGGAATCACAGCGCGGTCGCGATCTATTAATGATGCGTTGGTTTGGCCGTCGACACGGCAGCGAAGTCAGGTTGAGGTGTTGTGTTTGATGGATGAAAGAAGGGTTGAACCTGACGCGGAGACCAGAAAAGGTCAAAGGCTAAAGTAAAGAGAGCAGGCGACAAGGCAGCGCTAGCAAACAAGGCATAAGGTAGCTAAGTACCTACCCACCTTTCTATAGTGAGTAGGTACTTGACTAAAAGGACTAGTCTCTATCAACCAAGCAACACAGTACCTAAAGCAGGTATGTATCTTACGCTTCTTCTATGCTACACACATGCACCTAGTCGAATGCTTGATTATGGCATGTAGGTATGTATATATGTACGACACTGAAAGAGCTTTTCGTCCATTGCTACTGTATGGCAGTGGTACTGTGTATGTGAGTACCTAAACTGGTTAGGCACCATCTGAACTTTGTTAAATCTTGCTAGCTTCCTACCTTGTAAGTACGTGCAGTAGATACCAATTCAAGAAACTCTGCATCACAATACCTACTGAAGGCACGCCAAGGGGTATACATTGAATTAGCGATCTTAAAAAATGAGACCATTGACAGGTAATCGTCATTAGCACTCTTGAATCACTATAGTTGGACCACAGGGGGAAAAGAAGTAAAGAAAAATACTAACCCGGCCTCCAATCGAGTGTTACGGCTCAATCAGCCCCCTGATGTTTATATAAGTTGTTTGGTAGTTTCGACTTGAAAATAACCCAGTAGCTATGCTCCGAGAACGTAGCATCGATTGCGTTTTCAGGCCAGATTCTATCAGAGATGGTGCCATTACCCTCAAGACAATTGTAGTACCTAGATGCTTTCTGCCAGATGGCGCATCAATGTAGGTTGGCTTGTGTATAGTGGCAGAGTCGAACTTCTCGATCAGAGGTCGGCAAACTATGTTCTATCAGGACTACGAAAGTTTTATATATACCCTAGATAAGACACGATTTGGTATATACGTATGTAATGGCATATCTCTCAAGATGCAGCATCGTATTGACCATGGTTAGAGGCATCCAACTGTTAATTAAATAGATAATACAGAGTTTCCGAATAACAGTAAGCTTGATTAACCGAAGCACTTGAGCATTCGTTTCTCGACAGGGAAGAAACCGGGTGCTTCAGAATAAGCCCCACAAATTAAAAAATAAGATAAATAACTCTGAATTGCCGTGCCTCGCGCCCTGTTAGATATTCGCATCAAAACAACTGCTGCGTTCGGTCATTAGGGAGAGATGCGGCTCTTGGGCTTTTTACGTGTACACCGACCGACCGTATTAATCATCATCCCCCAAACGAAACAGCACTGTATCAATATGAGGTGAAGGCGGATTCGTCTGGGGGGCCTTTCTGGTTCTTTAAACAGCCTTATCCATTACACAACCCTGCAATACCCTGGAGCTGTTAAGGCCTGACACATCTATAAGCGAAGCTCCGAGGATGACCAGGCGAAGTAGTTAGTGTACACTATCATGACGAGTTCCTTCTTCACTTCATTCATGGTATGATAATTTTAGTACTATGGTTCGTCTGGTTCATAGGTATCTGTATGGGAAGTAGTTCATATAAGCATGCTAGGTGATAGTAAGGTACCAAAAGTCTGATTTTGTCTAGTCTTTCGACAAAGTTGGACGAAGGTCTGTAGATACTGAATCTCTCATTGCAAATATGAGCAGTGATGATCAACCAAAGCTATTCTCTAGATATCTCTGCTATCGGCAATTCGATTTCTTCAATACTGCTCAGCTCAACGAAAACTAAACACTCAGTTAGGTATATGAAACAACGAATTAGTTATTAGTGCTCCGTGCTTTTTTATTCTCCGTAACCGTAGCCTAGGAAGACGGGACTCGCCATGCCCAGTCCTTTTTTCAAGGCTGACGATAACGTTATAACGGAACGATACAACACGTGCTGACGAGAGTTATTCAAACTAACCCTATTCCCCGTCCCTTGTCAAGGCATATGTAGGGAAAGAGACGTTGAGCATCCCTGCAACACACGGACCTTACCCATACACTAGTAGTCGAGCTCGGTAGTGTACCAACCATAATCTCTCTCTGGTTCGCACTAATGTGAAGCGACGTGAATCCTGGTTTCGGAAGAAACTCGAGGTCTACTTAACAGTAGCCATTACCCAAAAGGAGAACATATTACAAGGTCTGTCTTAATGTAGACTGTCCCCCGACCCCCTAGGTGAAAGCACTGATATTACAATGTTCATGATCTCCCCATAAATCGCGCTACTACTCCGTTTCTGGACGCTACCGTGGATTACCCTGCCCTCAACTTGTCACCTGCTCACACATTGATGTCTGTGCACCACATTTATCCTCCTAGATTCTACTAGGTATCAACGTGCTTGTAAGAAGTTTCTTCAATACATAATGGTGCAGTGGGGAAATGGCCGGCCTGGAAAGGCTCTGAACGACGACACTCCTGCGGTGTACTGCATACGGGTAATGTAATGTAATGTAATGTAGTTAAGAGGCTCATGGAAAGGTCTCCTTAAGATACCTGGTGTTACCGTGTACGATAGTAATCGGCTAAGACCTTAAGTAACAAAATACATTATGACAACGAGGTAGACATGTATGAAGATACACTAGTTCCGCTATATCTGCCATAATCATTGTTCACTAAGTATGACCGGGTTTCCTCCCTGGTTGGTTTTCACGGTCCCGGAGCATGGACTGGGTCCGCGTATTCTTTGGCAGTGCTAGCTTGATTTCTCCATTTCGTTTACTTCAGGCCCTACGCTAGATTCTGATGTTTATATGGGGTCTGATCTTTTCATTAGTGGACTTCTGGTTCCCGGGAGGCACCGCATATTGTGGATGTTCTTATGTAGAATATCTTAGCTACTAGTCCTGCAATTTGTATAAGTAGGTTCAAGTAGGTATTTTGTCTGTATGCGATAGAGATCCCTTGCGGTTCTCACTAGTTCTCAACTACTGCAATGCTACGCAAAAGATGGCCAGAGCACGGCCCGAATCAGTATTGAGTGCTCCATCTTCCAATGAGGAGGATAACTATGCTAGTCATGTGCTTTGCTATGGCGGGATGGTACATAGTACAGCCCTTCTCCCGGCTGTCTGGCGTATGGGTATCGCTGCACGTCCACTTCATTTCCCTAATGATGTTGATTTCGTAATCACATAGAGTACAAAACTCATCGCAACGAGTCATGGCTATCGTACATGATATGATATATATTAAAGATTGCTAGGGCCTCGATAAAACGCTTGAATATAGGATACGGAAACGAGCGTTTTGAGTTCATCCAGTCATTTGCGTTAGGATAACCAAAAGGGGGATCTCTGATACCCCGGTCAATAGAATAGAATACTACTATCTACCTATAACAGATATTGTAAGCTCTAAAAGGTAAACAAATAATCACGACATACCTATGTAAAGGCCGCAGAGCTCAGTTTTGTAAGATTCAAATCTTCCCAAGTAAAAAACGACCCAGACTCTATTGCCAATCTACCGACACCTTCACTACCACCACGTCCTTCACGTCGTCGTTCATACCACTGCCGCGTGCCCCGTGTTGCCCTCCCAGCCGCTGTGGAACTTGTTTACATGCATGGTAGGATATCGTGCCTATCATAGCTACTCTACTCCATTCGATCCCGTCCTCGAGCTGTCTTCACCCCGTGTCTAGTCAAACTCTGAGGAGAGGGGTGCGGCCCATCGGTCTATTCAGACCCAGAATGCTACACCGGACTAGAATAGGCGTGCAACACTGGTCGGATCTCATTATAAATTGCTAGCCGTGGTCGACAATTCCTCTGTTCTGTCCTTCTTGCCAACGTGGGCCCCCACCAAGAATCTAAGACGTCTCTTGACTCATATCGACAATGTCTCAACGATAACGCTTAACAACCGGTATATCAGAATCGAGTATACACCAGTTTTAGAAGGCTGACATAGGCATCGGCCTAATTACTGGAATCTTTATATGGACAAAGGCAAAAACGACCAGCTGGGCTTGAGACATTGAAGCCAGTTCCAATCTCACCGAGTTATCATTCTTCGTATCACCATTCCAATTCACCCTACGTCACATTCCTCGAGTCGCTGCGCTTAAGTGTGGCTAATCAATTTACTTGAATTGTGACGCTTGGACTATGAAGGTTGTCGTTCAGGCTCGGTACTGCTCAATCACAGCCTCTACATCCACATAGAATCAAGCGGCTGGCGACCCAAGCTATTTGTCTCATCTTCCTAAGCCTAACGGCGAAAAGTCCTGAACCGCATATATACGGCACTTTTCATCATACCCTTAGACCATTGTGAACTCTCGACTTCACGTCCGCAATTAATGATAAGCGAGATGCCTTTGTTATTACATACGGAACGGGGTAACCCATTAGATATGTGGCCTTCACCAGCAGTATCTTCGGTACACCAAATCCACCGTCGACAACAGTCACTACCCTTACTAAGACACGCCTCAGAGGCGGCCGCTCTGGCTCCTGTGGCAACTCCTGTAAACGCGCTAGAATGGAGAAACACCATCGACGAGGTGAAGCGGAAATACCTTGCTCGCAAGTATCGGTCATGCTCAATGCAATGCTGCGAGATTTTGGATGGCCTGAAAGACACATCAGCTATCGAGCCTTTGCATCTGATCTACCTTCACTTCTATGCCGCGTCTTCTTTCGAATGGTGCGCGAGACCCCTTTCTTCATCATCCACCTATCGGGCTGAGCTGCTACGCAATGCGCAGACACACTACGCCGAGGCAGAGGCTTTGATCGCGGCCATGGAGTGCAACGTGACCGAGAGGGCGCGATCGCCGAGTCCTGATTCTCCCAGCTTCTCGGTCAGCTCAAGAGTACCGGACCTAAGCAGCACGGCTTCGTCATCACCGCGGACGAGCGTATTTCTCCTCGACGAAGAACCCCCGGCGAAAGCGGTCCAAAAAGCCCACGGGAGATCCAAGAAGAAGGTGTCTTTTTCTAGCTTGCCGCAATTCTTCGAGTTCAAGCCAGAGCCGTATATTCGTCCAGATAGCCCAACCCTCGGCTGGGACGATCCTTTCTTCATGTCATCATCGCAGGAGATGGACGCGGCCTTCCCAATGTCGCCGAAGAAGCAGAGTAATCCCGCATCAATATTCAAGGCATCTCTCGACGAAAAGGGAAAACCTGCCCGTATAATTTCCGTCGCAGAATTTGAATCCAAATCGTCCTCTGAACATGGTACTGGGGCTAAGACACCGGTCGCAGCACAGCTAGCCAGTAGAAGGATCATCGATCAAGAGTATAACGGAGAGAGATGTAGCACCCCTAGTAATCATACGTTTGACCTCGAGTCCTTCCTTCAGGCGCGTACGCTGAACCGCCTTCGTGGTCAACTATCAGAGTTAAGAGGCCAGGTGCGCCGGCACCGCGCTGCCGTGGACGGCCTGCTCAGCGTACCAGACGAGACACCAATGACACGACCGCCGAGTTCCTTAAAAGTACTCCCCGAACTACAGCAGTCGAACCCCTCTAATATAAAGGGCGGCGATGTACGCCATCAATCTATTTCGAATCCGACAAACCAGCCCAATAATCCATCGCGCCCAGCCCTCCGCATCCAGACTGACATGCGGTTCGCCGTCCCCAGCAGGCCACATCACCTCCGAAGATACAACTCCATCTCAACTGGCCTTGGTCAGACGCACGTCAATAGTATTAATTCACCCATCTGTGCTCACAGCCCAATCACACCCATGAGCGCCATCCCGCCATCGCCCTCGTCTGCAAGCGGAGACGGCATGAGTCTACAGGACCGCATCGAGCGACTCCGCGCGAGCGGATGGCGGAGGAAGCGCTTCGATAGTCGGCGGTACGAGGCACTTAGGGAACAAGTGTTAGGGGAGCTCGAGCCTTGCCGCTAAAAGGGAATAAATTTTCTTCTCCCAACGGTCTTTTCTTTACCGGGGGATATGAGAATATAGAAAAGCAATGCATTAGAGGTCGAAATGACACGAAACTGTAGAGCAGGAGAAATAACTCTTTGTTCCATAACCATATACGAACTGTGCGTTGCTATGTCCTCACGCTCGGCATATGCTCTTGGCATATTGTTGTCACCGTCAACGGAAGGCAAATACAGCGCCTATTTCCCATGACTTTGGCAACAGAAGGCCGTATATTACCTATGTGATGACCACAAGGTGTAATGTAATATAGAGGAATGTGTACTAAGTAATAAAATGCATAGCCTACAGGGGAGGGCCTCGTCTTAAGTTACAGGTCTGTGACATGAATGGTATAAGTGCGGGTTACATTTTTTGGTCCGGAATGGCTGTTCCAACACTACACCGCTGTAACATCCATCTCAGTTTTAACTTTTCAAGCTTTAAACAAACGGAATCCAGCAGAGTGCCCCACGAAATGTTGAGTTCCATTATGTTACCAAAGGGAGGGGGCACAGGTAGGTACCTTGCTCTTCTACCGATTACCTGTCTGTATGGACGGGTTCACTAACAAGTTCACTAGGTCTCCGCACCTTAATGACCAAGTTAAAAGAATATACGCGAAAGACTATTCTCGCACAGAAACGTGCTTGTAGAATTGACATACCTGGTTACTTCGTCACTGATAAACTGAACAAGCACTATTCCTTCTATATATCTCTTACTGTGGAAATCCGAATCATTGCCCATGTAGTTGCTATACAAATAGTCAATTAGACTCGACTAATTTCGCCTCCTCAGAATAGGATGTAGGAATAGGGCAGTAACGCATGAGTTACCTGGATATTTTGTGGTTTGCGATCTGCAAGCCTCTCTTTTATTGACAATGACCAATTTTGACATTTAGAAACTTCGGGGAATAGACACAGATACGTTGGGCATTAGCCAACCAACCAACCTCCAGTGAACGCCCGAAGAACAACGCAAGGCCGCCAGCTGAACCTTGAAGGAAATAACGAGAAAACAAGGAAACTAGTTGAATAAAGGTGTATCCCATGACAGCGTGCCAAATACTACTGGTATGGTTATCTCCAACGCCAAAACTGTAATCATTCAATTCCTCCCCGGCCACTCACCACCGATCCCTAACCCACAATTGCTGTATGCTTCATGCCGAAGAGTATGCTTAATCGTGCGGTCGAGTAATTCGCGATGCCTTTTGTAATCTCTACTGCCTCTTATTGAGAATTGAAGCTCTTGCGCCGAGCTTCTTTTTCTGCCTCTTCTTTGACCTTCTCTGTCTGTTCTTTTTCTTTCATTTCTCTGACTTTTGCCAGCACGACCTCACGAAAGATAGCCCCCTTTACGGCACGGCTGAGTCTGCCTTGGCCACTAGTGGAGTTCTGCGCTTGGGGTTTCGCACCCAGGGCCTCTCTTGCCGCATCTGGTGCGTTGCCAGGGAAATCAGGGTTCTCAGGATCGTCTTCTTGGATCTTGAGGGCTTCAATGCGATTCGATAGCTTCACGAGTTCGATACCGCGCCGGAGTCGGGCTTTGGCCATATAGGCCTTGATCTCGGGCAGCAAGTTGTGCTCAGTAGCGTTCTCACCGCTGAGCCACGGGTGCTTAAGTGCTTGCTAATAGACAAGGTTAGGGTCGATGCGTATGCTTGGGTTTATCAGGATCTAATTGAAACAAACATACCGAACTGGACCACCTATCTTCGGGGTCTGGGCGTAAAAGACGCAGAATGAAGTCCTTTGCATCGTCGCTGACGTCCCTCCAATAACGCTCATGGAATACAACATTTGCGTTGCTACATTCGTCGATCAAATCTTGAAGATTTTCCGAGCGGAAAGGTGAGTAACCACATAAAAGTGTGTACGTAATGACGCCCATGGACCACATATCAACGGGCTTTCCATGGCCCTTTTTTAACATGACCTCCGGAGCAGCATAGCCGAAGGAGCCAGCCATGGTTGTGAGAACCTCGTCTTTAGTGTCTAACATTTTTGCGATACCAAAATCGGCCAGTATAAGATTGGAGTGCGGGTCTTTTGTCTGGTATAGGAGATTCTCGGGTTTGAGATCTGCCACACTGGTTAGGCTTTCAGGTATCAGATGAAACGCTTAGGGAAGCACTTTACCTCTGTGAACAACGTTTTTCCCATGTAGGTAGTCAACAGCTCCGAGGACTTGCTTGATCGTCTGTGAAGCATCCTTCTCGGTGAACTTTCCTTTCTCACAGATACGATCGAACAATTCTCCACCTGTGGCGAGCTCGGTGACGATATAATACTTGTCCTAGAAGGAGAGGTGGTATATTAGCGGGAGGGAATACCGCCAGGGGCAGGACAGGGCGTACCCTTGACTCGAACCAATCGACAAACTTGACGATGTGAGGATGCTTAAGACGCTGGAGCATATCGAGTTCGTCGAGGACCATGCGTTCATTGCCCTTGACGTTCTTCTTCAAAATGATCTTGATTGCTACTTTTCCATTGGGACTGTCTGCCTCGCGAACGATGCCGTAGGTGCCCGCGCCCAAAGTTCGACCAAACCTATACTTTGCCTTCCTCTCGTAGCTCTCAGGTTGGCCATGAAGGCGATTGAACATAGCATTAACTATTTACACCAGTTGGTTAGTGATGCTGAACGCGAATATGGGTATGGCAATGAGCTCTAGGGAGGTGATGATGAACTATTGCGACCAGAAAGGAGGGGTTCGCGTCCAGAGGACTCATATTGTATTGGGGGCTAAGAAGACGACGGGCGTGTCCTTTGACTTACAGCTCATTGTGCGGTGCGACGGCGCTCCTGCGCAGTGCGAAGACGGTGGGACGAGCGACGAGTAGAGAGGCGTGCAGTGTTACGCGTAGAGCGGTTGTGGGTGGAGGGGGAGAAGACGGTGAGAGAGGCGAGGAGGGAGTATTTGGACGTCGTCAAAAATCGAAAGCGGACTGTAGGAGACGAGACGTAGAATTTAGAAGTATACCTGTTAGGCTGATATCCTGCTGTTGAGCTGTGCTCCCTGCCCAGGTGTTATTAGGGGAAGGATAGGTATCTTAGTGGGGGGACATTTCCAGGTTCGAAGGAGGGGTCAGTCACTTCAGGTCGGGTTGGGGGGTAGGTAGTAGGTACGTACCACGCTTGCGTTGTCGAAAGCTGGAATCCACAGCAGGGACACTAGTAGGTACTTATAGTATAAATCTGCCTGGTCAATACCCATCTACAAATGAGGCGTTGGTAACCTCCGATTTGGCAATGGTAAATGAACAGTCAGGCATACTTACCAAGTGAATTGAGAGTAAAAAGGAGAGACAGATAGTGGTTCACTAGTCGCTTTTATCAACGGGAAATGCTTGTCCTCCCTTTTTTGCAAGGCTTACCCCTCATCAGTATCCCCGTTACATCTGGCCCCCTAAAGAAGACGCAGCATTATGGCATAAGGTGCACCATTGTAGTTGTACGTCGTGTACTTCACCCGGTGGTCGGGTACCTGTCGCCTGGGTAGAAGAAGCTCAGCCGCAATGTGGGGCAAATTGGCTGAACGCCGGTGGCTTAGGTATACAATTATTGGTACAGAGCGGCAGGCTCCCTCATCAATCTAGCTAGTTTGGGACTTGTCTTCTTCAAGCGGCCTCCCTGGAGTATCTACCCTGAAGATCAGCTAGAGAAAATACTACCGTACCTACTACACAAACATAAGGCAGAGATATAAATTGTGTCTTGGTCAGAATTGTTTCCACTACAGGATGGTAAGGCTATGCAAAATTAGCGTATATTATATACCCCTGGCAGTAACTTCTTCCGGCCCTTAAACGTAATGTGGTGTACCTTTATGTTATAAGTGCCTGGTTTGCTTGACAGGAACGATTCCTGTCTGCTTTACTTGATTACCAGCTCTAGTGATTGTTGCTTATATGTCAATCTCTTTTACTACACTCTTGGAAGTAGCTCTTACCTTTATCTACCACCTGTAGGTAGCTAAGCCTGGGAATAAATGAAATAGGTAGTATTTAGTATCCTCTACCTGCCAGTACTACTAAACACCTAACTCGGCATAAGTATGTACATAAGTACCTAAGGTACCTTCTATTAGGTAGTATGCATCACATGCTCTCAGACAGACAGACCGTGGTGCGGGGTTACCTATCCCCTTCCACACTTGAGTACCTACCTCCCACTTAGTCAGTAAGATAGGTACTTATCGATAGCTCCTTGACTGGGCAGGAACAGCTTCCCTAAGATCAACTATGCGTCCTCCCCGTCGCTACTGGCTCATTGTCTGCCACCTCAACTCTTTCTCAACACATCCGTACATGGATCTTGACCACAGATCACCGTGCTGCTTATAGGCGCTTTATTCGAGTGCAATCCTGCTCAGTGCGGGTAACTCCGGGCCACGCAAGTACGTCTGCGCAAGCACGCCGCTATTGTAGATCCTGGCAGTGTTCAGCCTTCGCAACAATGGCTGGGCTCGGTCCTAAGAGGCTAGGCAAGGAGCTGACCAAGGCAAGTTTCAGCAACACTCACAACACCAAGTGCGCCACGCCATCATGATCACTAACTTAGTCGTTTCGACATGTTAGATCACGAACAGCCTTCCGCCAGGCATATCTTTAGTCTCCGCCGACAACCTCGACGAATGGTTTCTGGACATCCAGGTACTAGATCAGAATCCACTATATGCTGGGCAGACATACCGCCTGAAATTTCGGTTCAGCAACAGCTATCCCATCGGTAATCCCACCTTTACTGTACTATGCATAAGTAGGAAGTACTGAGCTAATATGTGGTTGGGGATAGAGGCACCCGAGGTTACTTTCGTCAAGCTGGATGATAGACCAATACCCATGCATCCCCACATCTATTCTAACGGCATCATATGCTTGGACCTCCTCGGTTCTCAAGGTTGGAGCCCGGTTCAGAGTGTTGAGAGTGTCTGTATGAGCATTCAGAGCATGCTGACAGGCAACACCAAGAACGAGCGGCCACCGGGTGACGAGGAGTTCGTGCGCGGTAACCGCCAGCGTCCGAGAGACATCGCCTTCTATTACCACGACAACACTGTATGAGAGGCAGGCCGCACGACTCGTTTTATGCGCCGATTTATCGTGCGTTCCTACATACTGCACCTCTGGCCACGCTACCTTCATATTTGACATGGCGCACCACTCTACGAAAAGATATGTACTATTACCTAGGCAAGCATTGTCATTCAAAGAAGGCCAGGCTTACATCATTGATGACTTGTCAAATTCTGTGATTGGCCCAATCTCGGCGGGAATTCCGTCTGGATTTGAAGTATCTTAGGCGCCTTTAAAGGGCGGTTTTGGTAGCTATGATATTTACCCTGCACAAGGCAACAAACACTTGTGGTGTACTGAAAAAAATATATGGATCACAAACTGGACGGAGGAGCACTCAATACAAAATTCGATTCGAGAGAAGATTTTCTAGGACTTGAACCTCTCAACTGATAAAACAATGACCTAATAGTAATCTCCATTCACGCTGGCGCGATCGGACCTTTCAGATGAAGATATTTCATGTATACTTTCAACTGCAGCGGCCTCATCATGGATGTTTCTTTGTTTTCCATACCTACATATGTCAAATATGACGTCGGACGGACTCGGTTCCCGGGCGACGATTGAAAATAGTGGACCCACCTACAGCAGCTCTAGTGCACAATGTGGAGAGCCCTGCTCATACTTGTACCCACTTGGCTAAACACCAGCTCTTTTGTACAGCTTCAGGGCCGCTCATCTTTCTCAATATCTGGAATCAAAAGCAGCACCCCTCATGAAGAGCTCACAATGGCTCCTCATGCGGGGTTCGACACCGAGCACATAAGGGATACGGCCCGTACGGACTTTCTTAATCTTCTTGAAGGCGTAAGTAAGGCTGACTTGGTTCTCTACCGCTAACTCGGTCACGCTCTCTGCTCACAAGTCTCGGCCACAGGTCCGCGGCAAGAAGAATCTGGTCATCGAGCGTAGCCTGGCCGGCCCTGTTGGCGTTATCGTCAAAGTCTCTACCCTGCACGACTATGGCGTTGATAAATTTTTCTTTCTAGAAAACGACAATGCCGACACAAGCCAACGTAATGTTATCTTCATGGCGCGAGGCGAATGTGCTCGTCATGTCCAAGCTATTGCCGGTGAGTTGTTTACTCGTTCCCGGCATTTCGGAAGCCGACACTCTGCGGCACAGGCTCCCAGTAGTCTTCTTGAATTCCCATCGCCGTTCCACGCTGCCAGTCAACATTGCCCAAGATGGACCAACTTGATAGCACACCGTATCTCGTCTTTCCTACGTATTCGACGTGCTAGACGCGATGTTCTAAGTGCTGACATTAGTATCAAGACCAGGTCAAACGACTCCAGCGTGAGAGCCAGACTGGTCACGAATTCCATATCTTTTGGGTCCCCCGACGAACCCTTGTGTCTGATAAGCTGCTGGAAGAAGCCGGGGTTCTCGGTGATGTGAACATATCAGAGCTACCAATCTACTTCTTCCCACTTGAGCGTGATGTCCTATCTCTCGAACTCGACGACTCCTTCCGAGACCTCTATCTCTTCAAAGATAGAACGCCTACATTTCTTATGGCTAAGGCGCTGATGGGTATACAATCAAGACACGGCCTTTTCCCCAGGGTGGTTGGAAAAGGGGACCACGCAAAACGGGTGGCAGAGCTATTGACGCGAATGCGACAAGAAATTCTGGCTGGGGAAACCAGCGATGAGACGAACAAAACAGGACTTGTACCCAGCAATTCTATTGAAAGCGCGATCATCATTGACCGTGAGGTAGACTTTGTCACACCCCTGCTCACACAACTCACATATGAGGGATTGATTGATGAAGTCTGGGGAATTCAGAATAACCAAACGGATGTGGACTCGACTATTGTTGGCGCTCCACCGCAACCACCCTCGCAGGGTGCCTCACCTTCCAACCCCGGACCAGCTTCTAGAAAGCGCAAAATCCAGCTCGACTCGTCCGATAAACTTTATGAAGGGCTTCGAGACACAAACTTTGCCATCGTCGGCACTTTGTTGAATAAAGTGGCACGACGACTGCAGAGCGACTACGAGAGCCGGCATGGATCAAAAACAACAGCAGAACTCAAAGACTTTGTAAAGAAATTGCCCAGCTATCAAGCAGAACATCAAAGTCTGAAAATCCACACAGGCTTAGTAGAAGACATCCTGAGACACACTCGAACAGACCAGTTTAGCCGGCTGCTGGAGGCCCAACAGAATCTTGCTGCTGGTGCTGATCCAAGCTCCCAGCATGACGCGATTGAAGAGCTTATCGCAAGGGACACGCCGCTAGCTCACGTCCTCCGACTATTGTGCATCTATTCCTGCGTATCTGGTGGCATCAAGTCGAAAGATTTTGATCATTTTCGACGTTTAGTCCTCGAGGGTTACGGGTATCAGCATTTGATGACTCTACATAGTCTAGAGAAGCTACAGCTCTTCTTACCGCGAAGCTCGCCAATGGCCAATATGATCCCTATGGCGGGCGCAGGTACTGGAACAGGAACAAAAACCAACTATACTTATCTTCGGAAGCAGCTGCGGCTCATAGTGGACGAAGTAAACGAGCACGATCCAGATGATATTGCTTATGTGTATAGTGGGTATGCTCCACTGTCTGTCCGGCTAGTCCAGTGTGTTCTACAGAAACAGTATCTGTTTTCCATTACCCGTAGCAATACCGGTGCCGGCGCGGGCACAGTGGCTGGCAGCGGCGCGCAAGGCTGGCGGGGGTTTGACGACGTGGTGAAGCATGCGCGTGGCCCGGCCTTTGATGAGATCCAGAAGGGTGAGGACAAGGCAGTTAAGGCCAGAGCACTCTTATCTGGAGGTGGGGATAAGAAAACCGTGTTTGTGATTTTTGTGGGCGGTATCACCTTCGCCGAAATTGCAGCATTAAGGTTTATTGCGAAGAAGGAAGAAGGTATTTAACCCCTTTCCCCCCTGTTCCTTTCGTTGTGTATTTGTCTCGTCACGGAATAACGTTGCTGACTGAAGCGATACAGCACGAAGGAATATCGTTATCTGTGCAACATCAATCATTAGCGGGGATAAGATGATGGAAGCAGGAATTGAAAAGTCCTCGTTTACACAGGACGGACCGCGGCCTGTGGTTTCTAGCTGAACAAACTTTTCACTGTTTATGAGGACAGACAGTTCAGGGCCTTGCTCAAAATAAACTGGCAGAGTTGTCCATCTTTCCAATAGGATGGTGTATGTGCCTTCGAGGAGCAACGATCACAACCAGCCATAATGATATTGGAGTATCATATGCTGATGTGGAGAGCGATGTGCATCCATTTAGATCGGGATATAACCGCAAACATGCCAATGCTAGGGCTCACTGCAAACCCGAGTAGAAAACAATGCTTTCAATTGAGCTGGTCAAGGTGGCGGTATGCCCATGCCCAAACATTGTCAAGTGTGTGTCTGGTAAAACAAGTGAAGGTGATGAATGATGCATGCGCATGGTTCCAGACATGCCATGCGCTTATCTAGTATCAGCAGCAGTGCGTGGTCTGGGAGGTTGCTACTGTACTAGGTAGTAATAAATGCGCACATGTCACGTGGCTCGGAGCACGGAGCGCCCTTAATCACCCTTACCCGATCAGACAAGTGCGACTCGTAAATTTAGCGGCAGCGCATTATCTACCAAGGTCGGTAGGTAATGTAGGCACTTTAGTCTAGCAAGTCTTGATTGTTAGTTGAGTGCATTCTCTGCCGACCCGAGTTGAATCCACCACGCACCAATGCCAACCCGTCTCCTCTCGAATGCATAGGTAGTCAGTCGTACAGTGCTGAGAAGGCATATCTTCCATGTCCCCGATCTCACCCTCGTTTAAGTCTTATAAGCCATTTGGTCTATTTGCATCAATCTAAGACGCCGTGCAAAGTCAGTTTCAATAAGCCCACAAGCTGCTGTGCAGAACAGTATATGCTCCGTGCAAGGTACGGTATGAACCCGGCCCCTCGACTTGGATGATGATGGTTCGATGATTCCGCTGCTCCCTCCACAGCTCTGACACCAGAGCGTCTTTCCATTTTTCCAGCCATTGACTTTCATCCGCAGACCCACTGTCCTCCCTGCCGAGACATGTTCCAATGACATTGTTGAATGGACTGAGTTAGATTGCGGTATCTTGTTTCAATGGGAGGCTTCTCAGCCCACGGAAAGGCTCCGCACCCCGCGATAACCAGGCGACCTCCTTTGATATTCGTGTATTGGTGCTGATTCCCAAGCATCCCGAAGCGTGACTTCACGAGATATGACAACTGTTAAGGGGCCTTTGGAACCGGAGAGGACTGGCCCGTTGGTGCCAGCTGAAGAGTTATATCATAACTTAGGGGAAAAATCAGCACCAGTCGATGATATCCCGACCATGTCCTCACTTTTTCTCAACAACAGCTTTGGCTCTCACAACCACAATTCCCCATCAAGGGATATGTCAAGGCCAGCATCTGAGATTGTCGTCAAGGTGGAAGACGTGGATGTAGAGGCTGATGCTTCTATTTTGGCATTAGACACACAAGACAAAAAGAGGTCAGTCTCCTATATATCCGAATGAGCCCCCCCCCTCCCCATACGAAATCTAACTTGGATATCAGGGCCTCTCACAATGGGATACTACCCAACAATTCGCGTCCGTTCACTCATCGAGGAAATATGGGGGGTTCCTTTGAATCGTCAACATCACACCTGTCTGACAATTCTAATCCGTCCTCACCTCCTTCGTCGATACCATTTTCTAGTAAGGCGACTACGCCAATTGATATTGGGTCAGGGAAGGAGTCGGCGACAGCACCTGGGACATTCAATGCTTCAACACAGCGACGGTCATTTGATGTACGACCGCGCGTATCCATACCGACCGATATCTCTCCGCAGGATTACGCCCACCAGTGCATTACCGCAGCTGAATCATCAAGATTAAACCCCTATGCCCTACACCCAGATGAATATGCTATACTCAGGGAACACATCAGTCACGCCCAGGTCACGACATATCTAAATATTCGGAATGGGATTCTTCGCTTATGGGTCAATAATCCGCGTATCGGTGTCGCACGTGATGAGGCTGTTGGATGTGCCAAGGATCAAAGATGGTATCATGTTGCTAGCGTATGCTACGACTGGCTGGTTCGCTCAGGGCACATCAATTTCGGTGCTACAGAAGTCCCAGCGGGCACAAAATTGCATGATGATACTAAGCCCCTCAAACCTGGCAAAACTGTTGTTGTTATTGGCGCTGGTATGAGCGGACTTGGTTGCGCCAGACAACTTGACAGCCTCTTCAAGCAGTATACCGACGAATTCCGGGACACGGAGCAAGAGCCTCCACGAGTTATTGTCCTCGAAGGTCGAGACCGCCTTGGTGGCCGTGTTTATTCAAGAGCACTTGACAGCAGCAGAAGCCCTCATATGCTAGGATTCAGGGGTCGACGCCACAGTGTTGAGTGCGGCGGAATGATCATCACTGGATTTGAACGAGGCAATCCTCTAAATGTACTGGTGCGTGGACAAATGGCTCTACCATACCACGGTTTGAGACCTGATGCTATTCTTTACGATACGAACGGCAAAGCCGTGGACGAACAACGAGATCGAATGGTAGAAAAGCTCTTCAACGATTGTCTGGATAGAGTTTCGGACTACAAGTTTAAGAGCCAGCCGTCCAAGCTTATCGAAGGCAACAAAGATCTAATAGACGAAGGCCGCGATAGTACATCGGAAGGCCATAAGTCGATTGCCGATGTGGAAGAAGCAACTGCCGCCCTTCCCCAAGCGCCGCCCATCTCGAAGCAGAGTCTAGGACCACAAGTCAGTCTAGTACCTGTATCTACAGACCGTGCAACCGGACGGACCCATGTTGAGCCAGGCACTCCTGCTGCTTTGAAAGCGGCGTATAAGGCGCGGTTAATGGGCTGGACACTGAAGGAGGATATTAATGAAGATAGTGACTTGGATTTGTCCACCGCTGCCAAAGCAAAGACTGCCACCCTCGGATCTGTGGTGGATGAGGCAATCACACAGTATAAAAATATTGTGGACCTTACAGCGCAAGACTTCCGCCTCATGAATTGGCATGTTGCCAATCTCGAATATAGTAATGCCACAAATTATCATCAGCTCAGTATTGGCGGCTGGGACCTTGACGCAGGTAATGAGTGGGAAGGCAAGCACACCATGGTAGTTGGCGGCTTTCAAGATGTTGCTCTCGGCCTTGCCATTGCGCCATCACGTCTTGATATCCGAAAACACTCTGCAGTTACAAAGATATCTTACGATCCTGAAGCCATGACTGGTACCCGTATTGAATGTGAGGATGGTTCCGTATTTGACGCCGACTATGTTGTCTCGACCATTCCTCTTGGTGTCTTAAAACATGGGAGCGTCGAATTTCATCCTGCCCTTCCCACAGAAAAGGTAGAGGCTATTGGTCGACTTGGATTTGGCATATTAAATAAGATAATCCTTGTTTATGACCATGCCTTCTGGGATACAGACACAGACATCTTTGGATGTTTGCGAGCACCGCTCTCTCGTCATAGCCTCAAACAAGGTGAATATGCCTCTCAGCGTGGCCGCTGCTTTCAGTGGTTCAATGTCTCCAACACGAGTGGAATCCCCGTGCTTCTTGCTCTTATGGCTGGAGATGCAGGCTTTGACACTGAGCATTCTAAAAACGATGAGCTTGTTGCTGAAGCAACAGAAGTTTTGCGCTCTGTTTTTGGTACTAAAGTCCCTCAACCTGTGCAATCGATTGTCACACGCTGGGGCTCAGATAAATTTGCCCGGGGCTCCTATTCCTCTGCTGGCCCAACTATGCACATCGATGATTATCAGACGATGGCACGGCAAGTCGGGAACCTGTTTTTTGCAGGAGAACACACTACTAATACACACCCTGCAACTGTGCATGGTGCATATCTGTCTGGGTTGCGTGCAGCGTCAGAGGTCCTTGACGCCATACTCGGTCCCATCAGAGTGCCAACGCCACTTGTCCTCCCAAAGGAATCGTTATCTGTGCTTTCAAACAGTTTGAAGCGTAAAGAGCCGGAAGAAGGCCTGTCACCCAAGGCTGCCAAGCAGGCACGAATCGATGCCTACGAGCTCGCTCTTTGGCAACATGTCGTTTCACAGATCGGTGAACGTCCATGGCGGCCGCCAAAAGTCGCAAGCAATGCCTACTTTCTTTACAGTAAAGTAAACTACGAAGCTGCACGTATACACTGTCAAGAAGGTCGGCGTGCTGGAAAAGGAAAGCCATCACCCAACGAAGTTCGGGTGATGGCGAGTAAAATGTGGAAAGAGGCAACTCCAGAAGAACGGAAGCCTTTTGAAGAACAAGCTGCTGAGCAGAAAAAGGTCCATAATGAGGCGGTGAAGACGTGGACAGAGCAAGCTGCAGATTGGGATCGGCAATACCTAGAAACAAGAGCAGAATACGAAAAACACCACAAGCTGATTCTCGACGATAACGAGGCGGAGAGCAGGCGAGAAAGAAGACGCGCCAAGGTGAGCAGCTACGCAGAGAGCGACGAAAGTAATGCCGAGATGGGACAGTGAAGTCTAGCCTTTCACTCTTGACCACCAGATCCCATCTAACTACTCTCCTACCCACACAAATTTCTCGCAAGACTTCCTGTCCAGTAGTAACAGAGGCTACATTCGGTCGTATATACGGATAAATATTCATGTAACAAAGCTTCGGTCTGGCATTTACATGGGTGTACTGGTTGCTTTGCTTGGGTCCCCGGTTCAGCGTTATTGTGGCAGGCTCCTTTACAGGCGCACAAGGTTGTCTGAACTCATTTGCATCTGCACAAGTGCGATGAATTGCAACCACTATTCTTTCATCAGAAAAAGAAATTCTGTAAGTGCTGGCTTCTTCATCTGGGTACTACTGTCTGTATCCCTCATCATTATATCATGCATGATCATTATCAGTTGGCACCGTGGTGCCTCTGCAGTATCATCTACTGCTTTACTTCCGCTGTCTTTAGCTACACCCAGGGAACTAAGGAACAACCGAAAGGAGCTGTGAGTTCGGGACTCCATGGTTATTGGGACGCTATGAACGGCGTATTGTGTTCGTTACGTTACCTATCATATATTAGCATGCATAAAACAGCGCTTTATAAAGACAAATGCAACTCATCAAGTTTGTTTTTCACTATCTCATTTCTAAAATGAAATACAGAACGGGAATTATGGCTTGGCACCCCGATGAAAAAGGTAATTTACCAGTTAAAATCTGTGCAGGTAGAGAAGGAAAAGAATTATGACATAAACACTTGCTCCTCTAACCTGAAGAAAAGATCACAAGTACTTCCGTTCTTGCCCGCCTCTTGTTTCGAAGGAGGCGAGCATAGTTCAGAAGAATAGCATTGTAAATTTGTATATTTACCTACCGTAAATCCGCGGCATTGATACCTGATGTTATTAATCGAGATCACTGGGACTCAAAATGCGAGTGACTTTGGGAACCAAGGAGAGGAAATGACTGCCCAGAGCAGGGCAACAACCTTTTTTTTCTTTTGCTTAACAACATTCAGAGCACCATGATACAGTACTGCACTAATAATACACAAGTCTAAGAGAATACTAGGTAGCACAGCGACTGCTGTGTGGATCGGCGTAGCCTGAGCATATAGTGGCATATGTTTTACAGAGTATAGTAAGTGTTATTCTGCCCAAAGACTGGTTGGTAGAATTAGCGAACTATTGTTCGATTCATCAACTTTTGCACTAGTTCATTGCCTGGTATTAGTTTATATAGCCAGTCCTTTCTTTGAGGCTTCGAATATAAATGGACTACTCGGTCTCTCAGCACTCCTTACTCATACATGCGTTGCTCACTGCCAATGAGACCCTGCAGAAGGAATAGTGTATACGTGATGTAATGGTCTCATCAGTAATGCAGCAATCTTCTGATAGCTATGCAACATAGTAAGAATCAACATAGCAATCACAGTTGGGGAACTTGTTTATTGAGGCTTTGATACACAGAGGGCTGGCATAGGGTAACTTTGATACAAATGGAAGATGCGGTAATGATGCCGCCCCCTTTCCCCCACCGGCTTTCCTACTCGTCTATAAATGAACCACTTTACATATCTTCCGAGGCAGTAGCACCAGTAATAATTTCGACCAGCTCGCCGGTAATGACGGCTTGACGAGTGCGGTTGAACAGGATCTGGTTCTTGTTGATCATTTCACCAGCGTTCTTAGAGGCGTTCTGTGGCAGAGTAAGTAAAAGTCAACGAATCGAATGGCCGAGGTTTGGCAAGGGCCGTCACTTACATCCATGGCATTTCGACGAGCTGAGATCTCGCAGGCATGGCCCTCAGCCAGAGCCCAGTAGAGCGAGTTTGCAAGGGCATACTCCCGCAGGTTGGAGAGAAGTTCCTCGTCGACCTCAAAAGCAGAGAAGTTGGGAGAGTTGGCAATAGCCTCCTCGGAGAAGGCCTCGACGATGGTAGCCTCGTAAGCGGTGGCGTTGATGAACTTGTTATAGACGATCTTGATGTCGGAGTAATCGGTGGGAAGTTGAACGACCTGGTCGGCAATGGCCTGGGCGTCGGCAAAGGTCGGGACGTCCTTACCGATACCAGCGAATGTCAGGGCGATGTTCTTGCCGTTGGTTCGGCTCAGCTGGGCACGGGACTTCTCGCCGATGAGGACAAGGTCGGCAGGCTGGTGGTCGGGGCCGACGCGGCGACGCATGAACCTCGAAAGACCAGAGTGAATACCGCCGCAGAGACCCTTGTCTGAGCTGCAGACAATGTACAGAGTCTTCTTGCCCTCGGCCTCCAGCGGCTTCGTCTCGGCCGACTCGAACACCTCCTGTGAGGTCTCGCCGTACTTGCGAGACTCGGTCATGGCCCGCTGGGCGCGGGTCAGCTTGGTGGAGGCGACGATCTTCATGGTCTTGGTGATCTTCTCGATGTTGCGAATCGACTTCAGACGGCCCTCGATCTCGCGCAGTGTGGCGTAGGTCGCGGCATTGGGAGCGGTGCTGTGGAGGCAGAATAGTTAGAATCGAGGGGCACTTGACCAGCACCGAGGACGGGGACAGGGGCGCGGCTGAGCTGCGGCGATGGCGGGCTGCGAATTGCCTCATTCTCGTCCCCGTCCCCATCCGGAGGCTCGCCGCAGAAAGCAGCGATGGGACCCGACACGTACCGAGCAGGAATAGCCGCAGCCGCAGCGCCGGCCCTCAGAGCCGGTCGGGCTACTCTGGAAAGCATGATGAGAGGGGACTGAAGGACTGAAGGACTGAAGGAATGCGGATTGTGGGAATACCCTCAAACACCAATGGCTCGCTGGTTGCGGTGCGCTGCGCAAGCAATTGGCTGGCTGTGGATAATTGCGAGGTTTGATATTCTTTAGTCGTCGCTTTCTCTCGCTGCAAAGCTGGTTGCTTGCTTGCTTGCTACTTTGGGTCTGACCCATCTTTCCGGCCAACGGCAAATTGTCGGGTTGTAGTGGGGATTCCCATCCGTCGCCAGCTGGCCAGTTACAGTATGCTGAAGGCATCTTTTTTGTTTACTTACATACCTCAATTACTGTATAAATAAATATGTAAGTATCTTTCCTATGTACTTAAGATATCTACGGAAGATAGAATACGGATCGCTTCCCGTTGACCCATTCATTAATCAATCAATATCAGTTAGGTATTATTTGAATTTTATCATACTTAATATTCTTTACATAAGTATGATACGGCTTAGACAATGCCAAAATGTACCAGAAAAATGTGCATTCAATCAATCATACGATTCCAGCAGCTACCTCGAGAGAGCATCATCACTGACTCAGTAGGTACGGTAGGCTAAAGATACCTTACCTAGGTGGTATTCTACGCTGCCGCCGTACATACATACATAGGTGAGCTGTGCTAGGTAAGTAGCGACTGACAAAAGAGAGGCGGTAGGCAATGCAGGAGACAGCGCACCAGTGAGCACTAAAAAAAAAAGTCGCCTCGGCCACTCAGCCAGCCAGCAAGCCCATCAGTCAGTTAAATCCCCATTCACAACCCATTGTAGCATATAGGTATCCCTGTCAAACCTCCAGTCACGTCCCACAGCACATGCCTCTGCAAGTACTGGCTACACAAGATCCTACCTCCGATCCTACCTTGGTCGATCCCTACCTCTACTTACTACTAAGTATAGGCCCCAGGTAGGTGCCTTGGGTATTGTAGTGTACCATTGTAATCTGTGCTGTGCTAGCCCGGACAAGTACCTACTGCCTGGGCATTCCCGTCATCCCGAGTCCTCCTTCCCTCCCTAACCCAGCGCCCCACTTACCCACCAGGGACCACCACTACTCCTGCCAACAAACAACAGCTGGCAGAATTCTCTCGGCGCTCCTTGCATTGCCGTCTTACCACCAACTCTGCGTGAGCAAGCTTGGCTTGACGGGCTGCCCGACAACTGTGGCATTCTTTAATTGCCCCTACCGCGTCTCCACTGCAATAGAAGCCAGCCAATAGTGGTCCGCCCGGTCTCGTGCAGTGTGGCTACAGCCTGCCTAGGTACATAGACTAAACGACCTAGCATGTCTTGTGGGCCCCGTCCAGACTGAGTCTTGACTTGTGAAGCCTTCAAGACCTTGCTCGCCTCCATATACTTCACCACGGCCTGCCCACCCGCTGCTTTTTTCCCTTCCCAAATCTCACACACACCTGCTCCCTTCCGCTCCCCAGCTTCCCTTTCGCTCTCCCCCCTTCCTCGAGCCTGCACGTCCCCCCAGCTCTACATATCAGGGTGGTGCACTACGGTGTTGGCCACCCTTTTGCAATACTCTGCCGGCGGTGCCTTCACTCGCAGTCCGGCTTTTTTCCAGCCGGCTCAGACGCATCCTCCTGCCAACGCGCGTTTCGCCCGTCTTCTGCTTCGCGCGCACAGCTGCAATTCACCATCACACCCATCCCATCAAACACCACAGCTTGCAGTCATTCTATCGCTCCCACCGGCAGTCTCCACGCGCGCCCATCATGTCGTCCGATGATGATACGCCACTAGCGCGCACCAATGGCCATTGTAAGTATATTACGCCGAAGTTGTTGAAGCAGCCCCATCCCTCGCATTCGCGCCTCCTGGAATGTCTCGATGCATCGAACCAGCGTTTTTATCTGGACTAGGGTTTATGCTACATCATCATCCATTGCTCTACATGACAGACGACGGGGAAACAAATCATACTAACTCTTTGTCCTCTCTCCTAGTGTCGGCTGACAAAATCTCCAAGTCCGAAGACGGGGCTATGGATGTTGATTCCGATACTCAATTGAAACCTGCTCCATTGTCCATTCGACACGGTCCTGTCGATGATGACGATTCCCCTCTTGTGAATGGAAATGGCAAGCGGAAGTCGCGATCTTCAACCGGCAATGTCAATTACATCGAATCGGACAGCGAGGATGTGCGATCGGTGGGTTTATATTCTTATTGGCGTTTTTAACGAATGCCCTCCGAGGACTAACTAGGTTCTAGGCAAAGCGACCAAGGAAAACTGTCCAAGATGACTCCGATTCCGATATTCCTATCAAGAGCAGGACCAGACTCCCTCCAGCTGCCAATGAGACGGCTGTTGCTGAAGATTCGGATGACGACGTTCCTCTTAATCAGAAACTGGTCAATAAGCGCAAGTCCATTGATAAGGCTGCCGAGCAAGAAGCCAAAGCCATACGCTCGAGCGAGTCGAAGGCGAAGGCAAAAAAACCAGCCTCTAAGAAGGTTGTCAAGGAGGAATCAGACGATGATGCGCCCTTGTCAGCAGTAAAGGGTCGGAAGCGCGCTGTGAATGGAACAAATGGAAAAGCCAAGTCAAATGTCAAACCAGCAGATTCCGACTCAGATACGCCTATGCGAAAGAAGACTAAGACTGCCACTCCCAGGGGCAAAGTCAAAACAGAACAGTCAGCCTCGGGCAAGAAGGCACCTGCTAAGGCACCTGCGAAGAAAGCGAAAAAGGAACAAAGCGAAGATCCCGCAGATGCTGAAGAGGATGACGATGAATACCGCTGGTGGCTCCAGGAAAAAGCAGATGACAGCATCAAATGGAATACGCTTGAGCATAACGGCGTCCTCTTCCCCCCCGAGTACGAGCCTCTGCCAAAGAACGTGAAGCTTCTCTATAATGGAACTCCTGTCAACCTACATATTGAAGCCGAGGAAGTTGCAGGCTTCTTTGGTGCTATGTTAAACTCTACACACAATGTCGAAAACCCCGTCTTTCAAAAGAATTTTTTCAACGACTTCAAGGATGTGCTCAAGCGTACTGGTGGCGCCAAGGATCGACAAGGCAACAAAGTAGACATCAAGGATTTCGCCAAGCTTGACTTCCAACAGATCTTTGATTACTACCAGGGTAGAAGCGAGGCTAAAAAGGCTCGTTCTAAAGAGGAAAAGGCTGCAGAGAAGGCTGAGAAAGACAAGACCGAAGCCCCATTCATGTATTGTAAGTGGGATGGTCGCAAAGAGAAAGTCGGTAATTTCAGGGTCGAACCACCTGGATTATTCCGTGGCCGTGGCGAACACCCGAAAACTGGCAAGGTTAAGCTGCGAGTGATGCCTGAGCAAATCACAATCAACATTGGCAAGGACGCCCAGGTTCCTAGTCCACCAGACGGTCACAAATGGAAAGCCATACAACATGATAACAAGGCTACCTGGCTTGCTATGTGGCAAGAGAATATCAATGGCGCCTACAAATATGTCATGCTTGGTGCTCAAAGTACCGTCAAGGGTCAGGCAGATCTCAAAAAGTTCGAAAAGGCTCGAGAGTTGAAAAAGCATATCGCCAGGATCAGAAAAGACTACGAGCGGGATCTGAAAGCTGAAGCCATGGCTGACCGCCAACGTGCTACAGCCGTCTATCTCATTGATAAGTTCGCATTAAGAGCGGGTAACGAGAAAGATGCCGAAAACGAAGCGGAGACGGTCGGTTGCTGTTCTCTGAAATTTGAACACGTCACTCTGAGAGAGCCCAACACCGTCATCTTTGATTTCCTTGGAAAGGATAGCATTAGATTCTATGATGAGGTCACCGTTGACCGCCAAGTTTTCAAAAATCTCAGGATCTTCAAATTATCACCCAAGAAGGAGGGCGATGATATCTTTGACCGCCTGACAACCTCTCAGCTCAATAAGCACCTTTCCAACTACATGCCAGGATTAACCGCCAAGGTCTTCCGTACTTACAATGCTTCGTACACAATGCAAAAGTTACTGAACCAGATACAAGACAAGGAGAGAACCATACCCGAGAAGATCAAGCTCTACAATGACTGTAATCGTGAAGTGGCAATACTGTGTAACCACAAACGAACAGTCGGCGCCTCGCACGAAGCTCAGATGGAAAAGCTTGCTGATCGGATCAAAGCTCTTAAGTACCAGGTGTGGCGCAACAAGCAGATGATGCTAGATCTTGATTCGAAGCTGAAGAAGAAGAAGGGCGCTAGTTTCTTTGAACTAGATGCCGACCTTGATGAAGCATGGATTCAAGAACATCAGAATTTCCTCGTGGAGGAGCAGCGTACCAAGATTCAGAAGAAATTTGAAAAAGACAACCAGAAGCTTCAAGAAGCAGGCGAGAAGATCATGCCTGACAAGGAACTTAAGGAGCGACTTAAAGATGCTGATGAGCTGGCGAAAAAGTTCAAGAAGGAGAACAAGTCAAAGAAGGTCGAGGCAGAGGGAAAGGCACCTACAGTCGACAAGTTCGAGGCCAATGTCAAGAAAATCGAAGAGCGCATTCGCACTATAGAACTTCAAGCTGCTGATAGAGATGGCAATAAGGAGGTAGCCCTTGGAACCTCCAAGATTGTGAGTTTGTCCTTCCCAGTAATGCCTAGTGACGAAATGACTAATACACTCTAGAACTATATCGATCCTCGTCTCACTGTTGTCTTTGCTAACAAATTCAACGTTCCCATTGAGAAATTTTTCTCGAAGACACTCCGTGAAAAATTTCACTGGGCTATCAAGTCAGTGGGTGAAGACGACGCGTGGCAATTTTAGGTCTATGTCCGTCGTATCGCGGCCAGGTCTAACCTTGAGGACATCGCCGTCAGTTCTTAATGAGTTATCTTACCAGCACATCTACATGCATCATACATTCATAGCGGAATCCCTTGGCTTGAGATTATGCGCGTCATTGCGTGGGAATTCATATCATTATCCAGGAATAAGCGTTCCCACGCCCAGTTCCACGGACAGGGGATGTGATGTCGAGCGCGAGTAACTTGCTGTTGTATAGTGAATTCACATGCGTGGCATTAAAGGGGGCGCTCAACGGTCAAAACTTCGGGTCGGTGTTACTACTAGAGGGGCCGATCAGTCCATAGATAAATAGTGGTAATATACAAAAATGCATTTTTTAGCGAGTTATAACCATCCTTTTCACTTCCCAACGCCCATTGAAGTGAAAAGAACTGGCCGCAAGGTGAATATATATGTGTATCCTTCGAAGGGCGACGACACCGACCTGTTTACAATACCAAAGAATCAATCCTGCCTGGCGCGCGCGTATAATCGCAAACATAACCAATTTCATTTGGTTATTCTCTCGTCCAGGGGATCAACAGAGCGTCTTAATATCGATCTCGCGCTTCGACAACAGCGCATGTCCAAGGTAGCTGCTTAGCATCGCCGCAACCAGGGCCCAGGGGATGATACCCACAATAACGGTGTCACGATCCGAGCCATAACTTCGGGCGGCCAGGCCAACCCATGTCACCCACATAAAAAAGACAATCCCTTGGTACGGTTCCCTTCTTTGCATTCGGTGTTTGTACGACGATACACAACACCCAAACACTAGACATGACACGAATAACAGACTATAGTTTGTGTCAGGAAGTAGCGATGAGATGGTGCCATCAGCTGGCACTGGTGGCTATAATCAGGCACATTACATTAGCTGTTCTGTATGCATCAAGGGGTGTTTTCGACAGCGCTGGTTATCGCTACCTCTTTTCGAACGGCATAACAGCTAGTAATAAGCGAGCATGCGGCTGCGGGAATGGCCTCGACAGGCCCTAAACCCCGGGCCTTGATCAGAGCATAGGGTTTGTTGCGATGGTAGTTGTTTTGTGTATGTGTGTGAAGAGAGCGTGAAGGCATCTGCTGCTCACTATCGAACCAAGTGTGCATAGGTACAGTATGAACAAAATACAATATTAGACGCAGGGCAGGGCAGGGCAGGGCAGGGCATATCAATGCCGCCGAGGAAGTTGCAAAAAAAGTCAGTCGCTCGTCTTACACCTTAATACCTTATACCTCTCTGACGATCGGGAGTCGAACATCGACCTGCACCTGCCCTTCGATCATGGGTCGTGGTAATACTTACATAGTGCCTACCTAATATGGTCTGAACATATTGCAGGGGTTTGTTCTTTATCAGTTCGGCGATTGGGCACCCGTAAGGCGATGGCCGCCTCTCACTTACATAGGCTATACTGAGGTTACCAAGGCGAATCCCAAGAGATGCCGTCTCAACGTCTCGCCAATCACAGTGCTATCCACCAAGGGCGAACCACGAGGCTACCTGGAAGAACAGGTCAAGGGCAAACAAACCCGCATAGTCTGCCATTCTATGCATGTCAGATATTCCCAGGGCGGTCTAGGTGTGATTCCATGAGAACGCCTCTCTGCAAAGAATGGGTGTTGATCGGGCAGCAACGCAGAACCATCCCATGGGTTTGCTGCTCTATTGATGGCGGGCATGAGTGATTGATTCATGCGCAAGCAGGGGCAGCACACCCACGGGAGACGAGTTGATCCCTCTCGGTTGCCTCCCATTTTGCGCTGCCGTCCATTGGAGCCAGATGCCTTGCTGACCTTGTCCGCGCACCAGGTTTCCTATGTCGCCTTCGCCGCCCGACAAAACATTAAATTCCAATGCATCGGCCCTTACTTCGGTGTCTATGTAGTTCTATCGGGAACACAGCCTCAAACATCGGCTCAGTTGTCTTCGCTATGGAGGGCTTAATCAAGATTATCTCAAAGGGGGTGATGATGGGCGCCGCAATCATGTTCACCGCCATACATCGTGAACATACAATCTATAACTGCGTGTGAGCATCTTTCTAGTTGTCCGGTCTGCGTAGAGAGCAAGCAAGCTAACAGTCGTGGGTAGTACTCTCAGCCTCTTCATTCTTGGCACAGTTGCACACGTTGTGACGAGCCTGAGTGTGACAACTCTGTAGGCAGATCGTCACGCAGCCCTGTTAACGCCAACGGAGCTGATTTTTCCAGCATCTTGTATATAGTGCTCGCAGTATCGCTGCCATCTGTGGCCATTGTAGTGCTCCAGCCGCAATTCATAACGGTCCCTGGGTATGCGCCAGTCGCTGTCGCCTTCATGCTATGGATCGTCGAAGATTGCTCCCACTTACACCTAAGGACTCCCAGTCTCCTTTCGTGGTGGCCAGAAGGCACATACAGTGAGCTTCGTACAAAAAGCGCTTCACCTACTGTGGTATGTGATAGTTTGTCGAGGTTTCCTGCCTCGGTAGTTCCGGAATACACGGTCGACGATGACGAGTCTGCAATGTCCGTCCGCGACAGCCTTTTGTTCAGATATATATGGAGTCCCAGTCAGAGCTGCGTCCCGAGTTCCAGACTCTCGGACATTTCGCTGTCGTCCAGTGGACTCGACAGCCTGCCGTGTTCCTGGGGAACGTTGACCAGACTCTGGTTTCCCGAATTTCCAGGGCGAGGACGAGATTTTGACGAACCAGACCATGCCGGATGCCAGAGAGCACGAACCGTATAGGATGATTCTTTTCCGAGGAGATGGCAAAGCAATTCCCGCTTGCCATCATGGACAATGCCGGGGATAAAGCCGTCGAGATCCGGACATTTTAATAGCCCATGGTGTTCTTTACTTATTTTCATCACGACCTATAGGCAATCTCTGCCTATTCAGGGTATCGCTCTGGTTTATCTATCCGTCGCTGTATTATAGGCGGCCTTCTTATCGTTGTGGCAGCTCCTATGCTTCTTTTTCATCTTTTCCCTTGTACTGTGAGATCATACCCGGAATTCCATGGCTCATTACGAGGTTAATGTTCAAGTCGGACAAGATATCCAACCTCTGTATTTCCCGAGTATCAGGTTTTCGAAAGGAATCGACCCACTGCACATTCAATCCGTCCTTAGGGGTTAGATATCAGCAATTGACATTCGTTTGAGATGCCGACCAAAACGAGACGTCTGAAATATCTCCTCTGTTGTATATATTAATCCTCGAGTGCTCCTCCTTAAAACCCGTGTCACTTCGGTGTCCAGTTTGTGCTGGTGCCATGAAACCGTACTTGGTTCTGTCAGGAGCGAGCGGACATCGCTACCGTCTTATTCCAGCAGAACGCTCCAACTTCAGTCTAGCTCTTATCACATCCAAGATATGAATGAACAAAACACAGTGCCCCGAGCTTATAACAACACATTTAAGCATACGGAGCAAAAAAACTTATGCCAACTTCAAGTTTAAGCATAAAAAGTGCTAACGATGACCCATCGGGTTGAAACTCATATTTGCATCTGGTCACAGTTGCGAGATCATTCTACCTGAACAGGTGTGTGAGGAAGTGTCTAGCTAACAAGAGCAAACACATATATACTGAGTATATGATTTCGCATCTCTTATATAGCCCGAGATCGATCTCGGGCTATATAAGAGATGCGAAAGGTCCATCCCCTATAATCAACATTTACGATCGCCGTCCAAGCGTCTCCTGTTTAAAATCCGAGAAATACTCGACTTAACGAAATTCCGTCACCGGGCGTTGATCAAACACACTAGCGAGATAGACGGAGATCTAGACGGATTACCATTTCACTTCGTTCTGTGCCTACTCCAGTATCAAATACTCGTATGTCGTGCTGCAGCAAGATGGCAACGGTTGATTTGCGATTCGATAGCTACAACGCTAGCCTGTGTCAAATCAGGGCATGTGTACTACCTAAATCTAACGGGAAAGCTAATTTTGCATCTAACATCTACATTTACCGATTGCATACGTAGTAGATGTTGCACAGGTATGTACCACGCATGGTTAATTGTGTAGGACGATAACAGGATATTTTAGAGTTGAGGTTCCACCCTACTGGGTCTCATTACACTACACCAGCCATCTGAATATCTGAGACCCAACTACTGCCCAGCCACGCTCTAGTGAAAACGCTAAACTATAAAAGGCTAACGCTAGCCGTTCCAGCCACCTAAAACGTCATCCTCAAGGCCAATCGAAAATTAAAGATACTAGGTACTGTAGCTGCTTCACAACCCACCAGAACAGAGGCGCACCGAGCAAAGACATGTAGACTTCGGCCGCACTTTTGGCCAACACATCGTACGCTTAAATCTGGTGTGACACCTGGTTTAAACCAATGAACTGCCCAAGAACGTTCCGTGCATTTACCGCAAATAGACAAGATGGGCTCGAGTCTTCTGATCTTCTGACAGGTGGGTGCCACAGTACAAATGAAATGCGCCATGGATGATGACGAGGGAGCTGCCATTAGCTTTACATAGGTGCCTACCTAGGTAGGTAATTAGCAGTTACCGTGCCGTCGCCGTGGATCTAACTATCTACCAATGAGGTCTGTAAATAATAGGTGGTTGGAGGTTGCTCTTTTTGCGCTCATATATACCGCCTACCGCCTACCGCCTACCGCCTACCACCATTACATGTGCTTATTCTTTTCTTCCCGTCATATATCCTCGCATACTGCACTTCTCGTACATATTAATTTCTTGCAGCATTATCGTCATATTGTATAAGACCTTGTATATACCACGCCGAGTTCTATCCCTCGTTTTGTCTCAAACCTGTCTTGTTACGCAGGTTGCTACTCTTACCTCCAACCTCGCTTTGTAACGTTCGAATTTGCAAAGTAATTAGACACACACACACACACACACACACACACACACACAATGTTTGTCCCGGGTCGCCCGTTTGCGACGGCAACATTAGCTGCGGCTCTCGTCACCTTTTTCTCGGGCTCAGCCACAGCTCAGACTTCCACATCCTGTAACCCCCTGACATCGAGTGCGTCTACCCGGCAATCACCACCCGTTTCCCATGAATATGCTAACCGGATATACAGCATGCCCGGCTGATCCCGCCCTCGGCAAGACCATCGAGATAGACTTCACACAAGGCAGCTCAGATCTGTTCACATCCTCCGGTGGCACACCGACATACGATTCAAATGGAGTCTCGTTTACGGTTGCGAAGAGCGGCGACTCTCCTCAGCTCATTTCTCTCTTCTACATCATGTTCGGCCGAGTCGAAATCACCATGAAAGCCGCTCCCGGTGCCGGCATCGTCTCGTCGCTGGTCTTCGAGTCGGACTGCCTCGACGAGATCGACAACGAGTGGCTCGGCGCTGACGATCCCGAAGTGCAAACCAACTACTTCGGAAAAGGCATCACGGGCTCATACAACCGCGGTCAATTTAACCCTGCGGCCAACAGCCAGGAGGACTTTATCACATACACGGTGGATTGGACCAGCGATCGGATTGTGTGGACGGTTGGTGAAACTGTAGTGCGCACGCTGAACTATGGCGATGCCGAGTCGGGCCAGTACCCCCAGACTCCTATGCAGATCAAGTTCGGCTCATGGTCCGGTGGCGACTCGAGCAACTCCGAGGGCACCATCGAGTGGGCACGTGGTCCGACCGACTACTCTCAAGGGCCTTTCTCCATGGTCGTACAGAGTATAAAGGTAACAGACTACAGCACCGGATCCAAGTATACCTATGGCGACACCTCGGGATCCTGGCAGTCGATTCAGGCTGAGGGTGGATCTGTGAATGGCAACCTTGGCGGTGCAGGCGACTTGACCACAACCGGCGTCACTACCGCCATTTCCTCAACTTCAACCGCCAGCGTGCCTGCTGGAGGCATCGGCTCGAGCTCATCAGACTCGGATTCTTCTAGTCTGCCGGCCGGCTGGGTGATGACGTCGGATGGAAAGGTTATCCCGTCAAGCTCGGCCACTGTACGTATGTTCTGAATTCCGCCCCTTATTAACTTGGCTGGGTTTTGCGCTTCGAGATGGAGTATGGAACGGCCAAATAAGAACATTCAGCACTAACAGTCTCGATAGGGATCCCTTACTTCCCTGCCTTCTTCGTCTTCATCTGCACAATCCTCGGCGCAAGCTGGAGGATCTGGCCTTGAAAGTACGACGACCACCACATTCGATAATGGAGGAACTTTGACAACAATCAGCACACTGCTGAAGCCAACAACAACAAATGGTGTAACAGCCACCAGTGTGCCCACCACCACGGCAGCAGCTGACGCGGGCGGAGCATCTCAACATAAGCCCGAGGCTCCAAATAGTGGTGCGTTGGGACAACTCAGCATTCACCCCTGGCTCATGATCGTTGCGACGATGGTGGCATCAGCATTTTGTTTCAATCTATGATCCGAGTGTATCGCGAGTCGAGCACGAAGGACACGGCATAATGTAGGCGTTTTTTGTGGTAAATTATGATGTTAAAGAGCATAGTCTGGCGTTTTTATGTTTGAGAGATATCAAGCACATATTCAGTCCCGATCTACAGTCGACGACCAGGTTAAGATGAACGAGAGATGAATCAAAGCGGTGCCACGGTTGAGCAATCCCGTACACGGCTAGCTAATCAGTTAGTGAGAGAGACGGGAATGATGACAGCATATTAGAGATAGATCGCACGAGACCTACTCAGTAGGAAATATGATACAAATACAAATACTAATGAGTATATAATACATGCCCTCACTCATACCTTGGTTTCATTTGTCAAGCGTGTTCGATGTCATGATGACTCTTCTGTTACCTAAGTCGGTAGCCCCCGTTGTATTTTTGATTAGATATAGGAGGAGGTCACGGGGATGCTATGTGGTGATAGTTACGAGATAGAAAGTCCTGCTCACCTGTCAGATGCGTTGGAACGCTGGGGTGGATACTGGCGCTTATCATCGGGGGATCGATAGGCGGAACGCCTTAGCGGGACTTGGACGCCGTGCTCGGGATGAGCGAGCCGGGACCCCACTCCGGGGCGACAATTGGAAGGACTCTGTCACCTGATTCTTCCTTCTAGCAGGCTAGGTAGGTACATGTAGATAAAAGTGCATATACACTACCTTATGTACCTACCTACCTATAAGTAGACGTACCTGTCTCGCCTGTATTACTACTCTCTACCCGCAGCATGCCGGTGAACACCATTCCATTCCCCTAGAGGGTGCAAGCTAGCAGCCCCCACCCACCCGACGCCGCATCCCGGCGATCGGTGCGATAAGGCAAGGCGTGAGCAATCCAAGTCTGCGTGTGCTCGTGTGCCTTTTTTATGCTTTTGCTTGTATACTTAGGGTTTGGCGTACCTGCTTGTTCTTGGCCTGGAGATTGCGCAGTACATTCTGATTTGGCAATCCATTCAAACTTTATCTTTCTTTGTTTTTCTTGTTACCTAAGACAACCGCGCGGTTTCGGAACCCGGTTGCCCTTGAGGCTCCAATGCAATGAAAGGGCGTAGGTAGCTGCTAAATCTTGGTCAGGTGGCCCAAGGATTTGGCTTGCTTGAAAGCCCCCGAGCTACTTTTTTTCCTGATTTAGGCATCCCGTGCTTGTGATTGGTTCTCCTTTGCTGTGCTATGCCGAACGTACTTTCAAGGGCGCGCTGCAGGGTCCCCCGTTTAATACCCGTTTTCCTTCCGCTGCCGCCTCCGACTTATTTACATATCCGCGTATTGTCCGTACATATCCGTTGACTCATTCACCACCAACGCCCACCACTATTGTTTCCGACGTCCCGTCTTACACCTACCTACCTTCTTACTGATCACCGTACCCCAACTTACTCTCGGACAACCTGAGGATCCATATCCATCCCTTCATCCCCACTGGGTTTCTATATTTGAGAAGTCACCCGGAAGCGCAACCCAGACGTACAATGGCGACGACGAATGGCATTAATGGCGTTAATGGCGTTACCGTCGACGGGTCGGCGTCACTGCCGGCGACGACCCGGGACGATACCCCTGTCCAGCAACTTGCCGAGGAGCCGCTTACGCTATCTGGTATCGCGGCTCGCAGGGCCAAAGCCGGCAAGTTGATCGCCGGCGTTGCGGCCTATTCGGATAGTGATATGTTCAAAAGCCCGGTATGTGTCTTTTCCTGCTCCGTGATTCCGGAACTAGGATTATTGAAGCCCCAGAATAGTAGACCGGAGGGAGTACTGGACAGACCTCAAATACATATGATAGGGGGCCGGTGCTTCTGTAAATAGCTAACAAATTCGGATCGTGTAGCACGCACGTAACCAACCGAAAGCGTTGAGATGGGATCGTGAGTTACTTTGGACTTGACACCACTGCCTTGTCACCACTGACTTGTCACGGCTAACAGAAGGCATAGATCATCTGAGTCCCGAGGCCGTCTCGCGGCAACCTTGTGCCTTGAAGCTAGCAGCTAGATTTCTCAAGAAACCCGGCTTGGTGTCACTTGGCGGCGGGCTGCCATCGTCAGATAATTTCCCTATTGAGTCTATAAGCTGTGAGAACATGCGTTTCCTGTTCCCTCTATCTTGCCTTGTTTAGAGATACGTAGTCTTCAGCTTTCTGTACGTGCGTCCGCTGATATATGTATTCGCAACACAGTGCAGGTGCCGCACCCACCACACTTCGACAAAGAGTCTTTGGAGACACCTGAAAGCGTTGCAACCATCGGGAAGCATGACATCAGAGATAAGGACGGTGTTTTTGACCTTTCCGTCGCCCTTAACTACGGGCAATCCATCGGTTCAGCGCAGATGCTACGCTGGGTGACCGAGCACACAGAGCTCGTTTTCCGTCCTCCCTACGGGGACTGGCGATGCGCGTTGAGTATCGGTAGCACGGGTGCTCTGGATTCAGCACTGCGCATATTCTGCGACCGTAACCGGCGCGATTCTGTACTCACCGAGGAGTATAGTTTCTCAACAGCTCTGGAGACTATCCATCCATTGGGTATCAAAGTCTTTGGTGTGCGTATAGATGAACAAGGTATTCGACCAGACAGCTTAGACGAGATCCTAAGCAACTGGGACGAAAATGTCAGGGGCGCGAGGAAGCCTACGGTGCTCTACACGGTACCCTCTGGCCAGAATCCGACCGGCGCAACGATGGGAGCGCAGAGACGTCAAGATGTCTACGACGTGTGCAGCAAGCACGACGTGATTATCATCGAGGATGAGCCTTACTACTATCTGCAGATGCCGCTGTACAACAAGGACAGCTCAACCGCTCAGCCCGGGGTTGTCGACGTCTCGGCGAATCAGAGTACGGAGGACTTCTTGAAATCTCTCATCCCGACCATGCTGAGCATCGACGTCGACGGGCGTGTATTCCGCATGGACTCTTTCAGCAAAGTCGTGGTGCCCGGCTCGCGGATGGGTTGGGTCACGGCAAGCGAACAGATCATCGAGCGCTATATCCGACTCCAGGAGTCCGTGGCCCAGGGCCCGGCTGGATTCTCCCAGGTCATAATGCATAAAATGCTTGATGAGACGTGGGGTCACGAGGGATATCTGCGGTGGCTGATCCATCTAAGGAGCGAGTACACGCGGCGCAGAGATGCGCTGCTCGACGCGTGCGAGAAGCATCTTCCCAAGGAAGTGGTGAGCTGGACCCCGCCAGCTGCCGGCATGTTTGTGAGTGCATCCCCTTCTGTTCTCTCGCTGTCCCTTAGCTACACAGATCCTGTATCGTCCCGACCATGTCTCCCCACTTGACTCGTCGTATACTTCAAAACAACGTCCTAACCAGGGCAAATTCACAGCACTGGCTTCGCATAGACCATACTCGCCACCCTCACGCGGGACAAAAAACCATTCTCGAGATCGAGGAGGAAATCTTCGACTCGGGCGTCGAGCGCGGCGTCCTCGCGTGTCGCGGATCCTGGTTCAGTGCCGAGCGCGACGTCGAGCCCACCGGTCTCTTCTTCCGTACCACGTACGCGGCATCGTCACAGGCAGACATGGATGTTGCGTGCCAGAGGCTCGGAGAAGCCATTAGAGCAAGCTTTAGGATTTAAGCGAAGAAATGCGAGGAGGCGTTTTGAGGGAGATGACATAGAGGAGTTCGAGATTCTTCTACAGATTTAATGACGGGTGGACGACGACATGTAAGTCTTACTGCGGAATTATTACTTTTATTACGATTTACTACTGCACCTAGGCATGACGGTGCTGATGTTGTTTTGGAGCTTGCATGGCTATGGTTGAAAAGGGAATATAAAATTCCCTTCCTGGTTTACGCATATTTGTCGGAGTCTGAACTCATAGATTGATCGGTAGGTAGATAAACAGCACTAAGTTTGAAAATCGCTTGTTCTTGTCTGGCTGCGTTCTGCTTATCCACGTTGAACATGTCAGTACCTGGATTCAGACGAAGCTCATGTAACGTCTCCGATATCGCCGATTGTCGAGCTGTGGAGAACATGGCTGCTTAAGTAGAGATAATAGATGCAGAGCTATTTCATGATAACGCGTATAGTATGTGTATTTTTAAATCAAATATGTTTATTATACTTCACGCTGTTAGATGTAGGTATGGAGGTGAACTAAGTCCACCACTCCGACAACGTTGCTGCTGTCGATATGTGTGACCTCGGTAAGTATTTACCTACTTGACATCCAAGCTCCACCAGGAAAGTTGCTAGACGATATGTCAGCTCCAGATACCTATCTCCTATCTATCTAGGTATCCGATTGTAGCCATTTAGATACCTGATAATCATGCAGCTTGGTTTCACCCGTGCCTACCGAGATATGAGTTTATATCCGTCCCTATCTATATCGAGAAAGTATATGCGCATGTGTGATAAGAACAAGCGACTTACACCACTGCATCACTAATGCGGGGAACATACCTCCTACCTACCGGTACCTAACTCTCAACACGCCAGAACCCCTTGTTACTGACTTTACAGTAGGGAGGCAATGCCTGCTTGGTGCTACACTGAGCTTCTTGGCCGTTTTCTTTTCGTAAAAGCGGTTATCATAGGTACTACTCAATACAGGGTGTCGCTGGGATGAGGTCATGCTCAAACCTCTTTACCCGCCCAACCCCTCTTCGCCTGATCCCGCGAGTACGGCAGATCAGTCTCCCTCGCGCAATCATCATCAATCGTAGCTGTAATAAGAACACATTCATCCGATCCGTGTGCAGCAGTATGGCGGATCTCAAAGTTGACCTCACGGCCCCGAATGGAAAGAAGTTCACATTGCCAACGGGCCTCTTCATCAATAATGAGTTTGTCAAGGCGAGCGGGGGTGAGAAGATTACGAGTATCAACCCTTCGTAAGTTAAATACTCACTTTCAAGTTCTGCTATATTCCGTTAGACTCTTCTCTTCAACGGGGCTCTCAGTAACGGATGATCGCGCTGTTAACACAAACGGGGTAATTCTAGCAACGAACAGCAAATCTGTTCTGTAGAAGCCGCATCACCGGATGACATCGACAAAGCCGTGGCAGCGGCGCGGGCGGCGCTGAACCACGAGTCTTGGCGCGACCTCCCCGGCACTGAGCGCGGAGAGCTCATGCTCAAACTAGCAGATCTCGCGGAGAAGGAGAAAGAGATCCTGGCCACCATTGAGACATGGGACAATGGCAAGCCGTACGGCGATTCGCTTGGCGACCTTGGAGAAGTCATCTCTTGCCTCCGCTACTATGCTGGCTGGGCCGACAAGATCTATGGCCAGACTATCCCTACGACGGCGCAGAAGTTCGCGTATACGCTTAAGCAACCCATTGGTGTTTGCGGACAGATAATCCCGGTGAGTTGGCTATTATTCGCCTACCCCCTTTGAAACTCTTTACATCGAAGGGTATAATATCCTTTACCTTGATACTGACGGCTCTTCTGGTATGGGATAGTGGAACTATCCTCTTGCTATGGCGGCATGGAAATTGGGCCCTGCGCTCGCCTGCGGAAACACAGTGGTGCTCAAACCTGCAGAACAAACACCCCTGTCTATCCTTTACTTGGCCACTCTCGTCGCTCAAGCTGGCTTCCCTCCTGGCGTGGTCAACATCGTCAACGGGTATGGCAGAGTGGCCGGACAAGCACTAGCTAGTCACCTCGGCGTTGACAAGGTCGCTTTCACTGGATCAACGGCGACAGGAAAGCATATCATGAAGACGGCAAGCGTCAACATGAAGAACATCACCCTCGAGACGGGCGGCAAGTCACCACTGCTCGTCTTCGCGGATGCCGATCTCGAACAGGCTGCAAAGTGGGCGCACATCGGCATAATGAGCAACCAGGGTCAGATCTGTACGGCAACGAGCCGCGTCTTGGTCCATGAGAGTGTATACGACACTTTTGTGGGACACTTCCGCGAGGCGATCAAGAGCACGAGCAAGGTTGGCGACCCATTCGCAGAGGACACCTTCCAAGGCCCGCAGGTCACGAGAGAACAGTACGAGAGGGTCCTGGGTTTCGTCGAATCCGGGCAGTCCGAGGGCGCAACGCTCACGACGGGTGGCAAGCCGTGCCCGCTCGATGGCAAGGGATATTTCATCGAGCCCACCGTCTTCACCAACGTCAAGGACACGATGAAGATCTACCGTGAGGAGGTGTTCGGGCCGTTCGTGGTCGTCGCATCCTTCAAGACAGAGGAAGAGGCCATCCGCATGGCCAACGACACCACGTATGGCCTCGGCGCAGCGCTCTTCAGCCAGAACATCGAGCTCGCGCACCGCGTTGCGACACGCATCGAGGCTGGAATGGTGTGGATCAACTCGTCTAACGACTCCGATGTCCGGGTCCCGTTCGGCGGCGTCAAGCAGAGTGGTATCGGCCGCGAACTCGGCGAGGCGGGCCTCGCTGCTTATACGCAGACCAAGGCCATCCACGTGAACCTGGGGCAGAAGCTATAGATAGGAACAGGAAGATTTGGCACGTACATAGTGTACACTAGGCAAATAGGGGTTGGCGGACCCGGATGAGAGGGCAGGATGAATGAATGGGCTAGGCTAGCCAGAGAACAAATTAATGGACTGTTTCGAAATCCTTTATGACGTTTGGCGCGTATTCTTATCATGGTCGTTGATACCTACCCTACACACGCATCGTAAGACTTGCCTACATGAGATAGGTACGCACATGATGCCGACCAGGTAACCTAGCATGTCGATGGGGCTAAATGCATGTAGTGTAAGTAGGGGTCTTTGATACCTATCCGTAGTTTACGTTGCATTCAAGATCGTGTTCACCAAGATACCACACCAACAGCTAATCAGAGGTGGGAACAGTAGGACTGCAGAGTCCCAGGGGGATGGACAGATCGGCCCATGTACGGAGAAGGCTATCTGCCTACACTACTTATACCTACACTACAGATGTCCCAAATACTAAGTCACTATCTACGTTCATACACAGAGAGGTAACATACCGGTAGTAGCGAATGCGGAATTAGGCGCTGCAACATTACTTACTACCTATGTAGCCCAGAGTGTGGACATTAATGGTTTGTGATTTCGTGCATAATTAAATCCTCGGACAGGTTGTAGATATGGCAAGATTTTTATTGTCATCTAAATCTGTTCACCATCTCTTCCTGTCGTAGCAATATTGGAGGTATTGGAGGAAGCTTACCATACTACATACCTCTTACTTATATACATAGGTACCAGTATCACCCTATAATGATACAGGGATTTGATTAAATGCAACACACCTTGACGACATTGCCGATTCCTTCAATTTGCAGTAATGGCAATATACACCAGACTTATTGCAACTCTTGGAGACGAGTTTTAATTTAAACAGCATTGCCGACCCTAACTAAGAGGCATTGAGCAAACGTTGTAGCAGGAGCGTAGTGTAGTGTATTCTGATCTTCCTCTTTATCAGTCGGTATCTTTATAAAACTCCAAATCCGGCAGGTACCGGGAGGTGATATTTTAGTCAAGGTAAGCTACCTACTTCGGCGGCGGTAGCTCGGGTGGGGGGGTAGCGTATGCGGGGGAGGGCGCCCCCTTTTCACACCAGCTGCCTTGAATAGGCATGTACACTACCCGCACGGGATAGCCAACCTAAGGCATGTGCTGCACTACATCCCAGGCACTTACGGCATGCTACATTTACTGTACATACTCACATGCAGGGTTGGAAAAAATACTCAGAGTATTTTTAGTAAATATTATTTACTAAATACTAGGCTAGTACGAGTAAATATTAGTACGCGATTTTTTTTTTTTAGTAAATATATATTTACTAAAAAAATTTGAGTATTAGTAAATATTAGTACAAATATTTTTTATACTAAAAATATTAAAAAAATATTAAAAAATTACTAAAAAAATATTAAAAATATTAAAAATACTAAAAATACTAAAAATATTAAAAATATTAAAAATATTTAAAATATTTAAAATATTTAAAATATTTAAAATATTAAATATATTTAAAATATTAAATTTTTTTTAATATTAAATTTTTTTTTAATATTTTTTTAGTATTTTTTTAGTATTTTTTTAGTATTTTTTAAATATTTTAAAAAAAAAAAAATTTTTTAGTAAATATTATACTAATTAAGTAAATATTAGTACGGGCTATAAAATTTCTTAGTAAATAAATACAAAAATAATATTTTTTAGTAAATATTAGTACGCATTTTCAAATCTTTAGTAAATACGAGTACGGGCTCGTACTAAATTTATTTACTAATTTTCCAACCCTGCTCACATGTAGATAAACTTTTTGTTAATTGTCTGTAGGTCTTAGGGTACACTTTACTTGACGACTAGAGAGACCTTGGCCACTTGGCTTGATATTATGATGCGTTCAACAGTAATTCATGGCCAAAGTGGCCGGATTGTATTGCTTATACAAGTATTAGCAGAATAGCTGGATAGTTCATCCGAACCTTCGCTCTTCTCAATTTGACCGTAACAGGGCAACCTTGTTGGGAGAATGCATTCACACTAATCAGAGCGATTCCTTCTCCAACCGAACATTCTATGCTTGCTCGGCTTGGACGATCACTGCTGGATACATCGTATGCCAACCCCAAACAGGCAGTACCTAACCAACCACTGGCTCTACTTTTTATACATCGAGCTGTTCTACATATGTACCGGGATTACACGATGATGTAGTAAATATGTGGCTGGCGGTATGTATGTACTAAGTATGTATGTATGTATGAATATCCATCGAGCGGAGACAAAGATCAAGGAACTAATTTCTTTCAGAGGATATGGAGAATTGAGATGGTCTCACTATCGAGAGACAGTCTCTCCCTGGATAATTGGCTGAGGCTACTCACGAACTACCCGAGTACCTACTTACAGTACTCAGTATGCTGCAGGCGTATCCGGATCTGCACTATTAGTGCGAATGAGACACCAATAAATCAAACACCCGTCCAATGAATGAGTGCGAGGATTCCAGGTCGTATGCATACCGTATTACATATAAGCGAACCCGCAGCCATCCATGATACGCATCGCTCTGTGGTCCCAACAAGCAGGCCGGCCGCACACACACGATACCCAGCGCCACTATTTGTCAACTGCCTGGTTGATTCAAGCAAGGGCTGCATCAACTACCGGAATTCCCATCACGAGTACCTACTGTACTTATACTGCACGAGTCCCTTGTCGCCGCTGGCCCACACCGGCACCAGAACACTAGTGTACAGTAGACAGTAGACAGCGGAGAGCATACAGCAGGTATAAGTAGCTAGTAAGTAACGTTGCGGTGCTACTGCAGCCACATCGACACCGTGCCGCCGCCGCCGTCTTCCAGGAGCCAATCCATACGCGCTTGAACTTCACTGTTAAGCTCAAATACCTACATCGCCACGCGACAGGACCTGTCGACAGCTCCAGTACATATTTGCTGTGCCCGTGCCCCCCCGTCTGCACCTGTGCTCTGTTTCGAGTGTACGGTCTAGACTCGAACCCCAGTGGAAATCGACAAAGCACAGCTGCTTTCAAGGAGGGACTGATCAGCTTGCATCTTTTCGGTTGAAGTGTGATAATTGTATTTGTTGTACGGCGGGGGGGGGGGGGGGGGGGCCGCGGGGGGGGGGGGGGTGGGGGGGGGGGGGGGGGGAGCGGGGGGGGGGGGGGGT